>OZ018389.1:43944898-44026441 GCA_963969525.1 Ontholestes murinus | reverse complement strand
TCATTGATAATATCAGTTGCCATCTTGTTGTTCTGAGATCTTAAGATCGATTGGAGTTGAATCGGTTTTAAGATCGCTGGCAATGTTTGTCCTTTTACGATTGAAACGTTTGCCTTTTTTGAATAGGTGGCCAATATAGCTTTCGACTCCATCTGGTTAGGAGTAAGCATCACATGTTGTGTATGTATGAGGCAATCCTGAGTTATTTGGATTACTCCTGTGTTGCTCAGTTGAACATCCTCTCGTGTGCCATTGCAGGATATAGCTATTTTTATGGGTGATGGAGTGATGAATAGCCATGTGTTAGACATATGAAGTTGTTTCCATGTGATCGAATGTAATGGAAAACTTCTTGTTCTGCAACGTATCTTGTCATCTCGATCGAATATTTGACTTATGATGCATTCGGGATGTGTCTCGATGTCCATGATCTGGGTGGGTGCGCAGACATACTTATGTCGTGTCAGTGTTCTGCATGCCGAAAAGTCTGCTTCTTGTAAATGGAAGTAGAGTTGTTGGTTGTAGTCCACTGCGATAATGTCTTGTGTTACATCCAATGCTTCGTAATATGTTTTGTGAATTTGACATGGTGTTGCTGTCGCTTTCATTATTGTGAACTGTGATGTGTCCACAATAAGGAAGTGCCCATAAATGTGTATTGTGTTGCTATCCCGCTTGCTTTGCACATTTATGATGGGTGAGGATAGTATTTGTAGATTGGATGGGAGCTTCGAATTTGCGTTTTTTATGATGGATTGGATCTGAGCGGGGGATATTAGAACATGGAAGTTGTTTTGTCTGTATTGGATGCTTAAATTCTTGGAAAGGTGGTGGTATGTTTCACTGAGGAAGTTATGTGCTGTTTGATAAGCGCTAAGGAGATGGATATTTAATTGGTTGGAATTGATGATGGCATACCACTTTGACATTTCATTGATTAGTTGGAATCCTTGATTTATCTTTAATTGAAATTGTTCCAACTTCTTTGCCATGGCTTCTTCCGTATTGTTGTCAACAGATACAACCTGTGTTCTATTTGATAGATAGGACACAATCATTTTACAACTTTTGGGACAAAATATAGTTTACGAAGCAGAATTTGATGATTGACTGAATCAAACGCTTTGCTGAGATCAATAAATTTACATGCTGCAATTTCATTGGCCTCAAACGCTTCAACAATGATATTAACAAGTTCTCCTACGCTCAATATTTTTTAATATTTCTCTTAAATGATGTACCAGATTCTTGCATTCTACTTCTGTTGTTACTTTGTGTGTTTCTTTGCATAGTTGTAGAAATCGCAAGGTGACGTTACTAGCTTGATGTACATCATCCTCTAACCAAGTTCGATTATATTCTGCATGGATCCGAAAGGTTCCTCTCTCGGTTTGTGCGCTGCCAAAGTGTTCAATATATAATCCGCCGTGGGGATGTTTAATTGTGTAATAGCTGTTTGCAACTTGAAACAACTGTAAGAAACCAAATATTAGTATGGTGATTGGGCTTTTTTGTTTTCTTATTGTTTTTTCTTTAATTACTGCTACATGCGTATGCAGCTCTGTTTTAATTTCTGTTTCTTTTTCTTTATTAGTTTCATCTTTGAGTAACGGAATAAGATGATGGATCGCTTTCTTTGCAGTATTTCCTCCACTTTTCATAACTGTGACCAATCTGACTATTCCATCTTTTCCTGGATGAGTTTTAATTATTTTCCCTAATGGCCAATGTTGCGGTTTGGAATTATCTTCTTTGATAATTACTATTGTATTTGGGTCCATATTAGGCTGAGTTTTGTTCCATCTATATCTCACTTGAAGTTGAGATAAGTATTCGTTGTGCCATGCTTGCCAGAAATCTGTTTTCATTTTTTGTAATAATTTCCATCTTCCCTTGAGATCCAGTGATATGGCTTGGGACGTTGATAAGTATGGTGTTTTTATTTCACACCCGGTTAAGAAGTGAGCGGGAGTAATTGCAATAATGTCATTTGGTTCTGTGGAAATTGAGCAGAGTGGTCGAGAGTTTAAACATGCCTCTATCTCACACAGTAACGTAGCTAGTTCTTCAAACGTGAGCTTAGAGTCTCCGATGATTCGATGTAGATGATGCTTCATTGACTTTACAGCGGCTTCCCAAATTCCACCAAAGTGCGGTGTTGCTGGAGGAATGAAATGCCATTGAGTTCCATTGGTGGCTAGAGTGTCTTGAATTTTGGATTTTTTCACCATGGCTTCAATTTCTTCTGCCAGTAATTTGCTTGCGCCTTGAAAGTTTGTACCATTATCGCTATAAATGTGCCTACAGTTACCTCTTCGTGATATGAATCTTTTGAATGCTGCTAGGAAGGCGTCCGTAGTGAGATCACTTACAGCTTCCAGATGAACGGCTTTTGTTGATAGGCATACGAAAACTGCTACGTAGCCTTTAAGAGCTTGATATCCACGACCTTTGTAGGCTCTAATTGGAATGGGTCCAGCGTAGTCGATGCCACAGTGTGTGAAAGGGGGTGATGCCGTTGATCTGGCTTCCGGAAGATGCCCCATTAACTGTTGTGCCGTAGTTGCTTTGTAGCGTAAACACCTGGTGCACTTGCTTATAATTAATCTGACTGCGCTCTTTCCACGCGTGATCCAGAATTTTCGTCTGATGTATGCAAGTGTTGATTGATTGCCTGAGTGAAGGGTTCTGATGTGTGCATCGTGGATGATGAGCTTGGCCAGATTGGATTGATGTGGAATTATGATTTGATGCTTCGTATCGAATGGGATTGTAGCATTTTGTAAACGTCCGCCAACTCTAAGTATTCCTTTGACGTCCACAAACGGGTTGAGAACTGCCAATTTGCTTGATTTGGGTATATGGTTGTTTTTTCGTATACATTCTAATTCATTTCCATAGGTTATTGCTTGTGTAGATTTTATGACATTTTCAAGTATGTCTTCTAGTTCCTTAACTGTCAAATGGGGATTGTTGTTTTTTGTTTTCCAACGTTTACAGTAGGCTAATACTCGTAACATTCTTGACATGTTGGAGAATCGATGTGTTATGTCATCAGGGGGTTTGACCTGTGCTTTGTTTGAAGTTGCTATGCATATGTTCAATTCCTTTTCGTGAACTGAGATTACTGGTTTTGGAATCGTAGTTTGTTCTTTCAGCCACGATGGACCTTTCCACCATAATCTGCTGCATCGTAGTTTGTTTGGTGTTGTTCCTCTGGAGACTAGATCAGCGGGATTTTCTTTTGTATCCACGTGATTCCATCTCTCCTTGGGTATGATTTGTATTATTTCAGTTACTCTGTTGGATACGAATTGATTCCATTTCGCTGGATCACCTTGAATCCATCCCAGTGTGATCATTGAGTCGGTCCAAGCAAAAATATTTTCAAACAGAAGGATTTTTGTTATCTTGCGAATGAGGCGAGCTAGAAGCAGGGCAGCACTCAATTCTAATTTTGGAATAGTCAGCTTTGATTTAATGGGAGCCACTTTTGATTTTGATTGAAGAATTGTTGTAATCGTGATACCGTCAATAGTTGTTTTTGCATACACTACTGCTCCATACGCTTTTTCGGATGCGTCGCAATACCCATGAATTTCCGTGTGTTGTGTAGTTTGAATTCTGCGAGGGACAATAATTTGTTCCACATCTCTAAGATCACTTTGGAACTGATGCCAATATGTTGCAATGGTTTTAGGGGTTGCTTCATCCCAATCTAATTTTTGCTTCCATAGTTCTTGAATTAGTATTTTGGCACGCACGATGATTGGCGATAACCAGCCTAATGGATCGAATAGTTTTGAAATTTCTGAGATTATGTGTCGTTTGGTTGGAGCCTCTTTATGTGTTATGTGAACTTTGAATTGGAAGGTATCTTGTTGAGGGGACCACCATATTCCAAGTGATTTTCGAAGTTCTTCTTGTTGGATTTCAATGGGTTCTTTTAATTTTAAATCTTCTGGTAAGGATTCTAACAGTTCTGGTGCATTGCTTGACCATTTACGAAGGACCATGCCGCCTGTCTTCAGCATATTTATCAGTTCTAGTTGTAGCTCAATTGCTTCTTCTATGGAGTCGGCGCCTGATAAAAGATCGTCTACGTAGAAATCGTTAAGAGTTATTAATGATGCTTTCGGAAAATTTATTGCTTCATCACGTGCAAGTTGCTGCAAAGTGCGAATTGCTAGATAGGGTGCCGATGCCGTTCCATAAGTTATAGTTGTAAGTTGATATTCTTCAATTGCTTCGTTGGGGTTGAATCTCCATAGTATTCGTTGGTATTGTTGATCATTTGGATGTACATTTATTTGTCTGTACATCTTTTCTATGTCTGCCGTGATTACGATTTTGTATGTACGCCATCGTAACATGATTTCAGAAAGATCTTGTTGTAGTGAGGGACCAGTATGGATGATGTTATTTAGACTTACTTTGGATGTCGTTTTACTTGATGCATCAAAGACAACACGGAGTTTTGTTGTAATGCTTGATTCTCTGATGACTGGTTGGTGTGGAATGTAGTACATTCCCTGATTGTATGATTTCTTCGGAACTTTTGTCATGTGTCCCAAGTCAATGTATTCTTGTATGAAACTTGCATACTGTTGGGCAAGCGTTTTGTTTTTCGAAAATTTCCTTTCCAATTGAATGAGTCTTGCCGCTGCCTGGCTGCGAGAATCTCCCAATGTCAACGTTGTAGATTTGAACGGGATGCGTACCATGTATCTTCCATCAGATTCACGCGTGGTTGTGCTTTGATAATAGTCTTCGCACTCTTTGTCGGCGTCGCTTGTTGGTTTGGGTGCATGTATTTCTTCTATCTCCCAGAATTTTGTAAGTTGCAGATCTTTGATCGTTACCATCATGCTGCAGCTATTTGAAATATCGTGGTTGTTTGCGGTTCGTGAAACTCCACTTATTAACCAACCCAATTCAGATTGTTGCCCTATTAGATTGTTTGTTTTGACTAACCCTTCCAAGATAATTGCTTCGTATTCTTGGATTCCGATTAGTGCATCAATTTGTCCTGGAATGTTGAATGTGGGATCAGCTATCCACTTGTTGTTCCAGCTACTATCTAAGTTTGGCAGTTTGTTTATTGGCTGCGACTTTGTTATTTTTGGCATGATGATGAAATCTGAGTTAATGTTGAATTCACTTGGGAATCTCGGCAATATGTTCACGTTGATTTTCCATTTTGCTGTTTGGATTGTTGTTGCGTTGATTCCCGTAATCGTAGCCTGTATTCTCTGTTTCGGGAGTCCCAATCTTTGTGCAGCATCTTCAGTGATTAACGAGATTTGTGAACCTGTATCGATTAACACTCTCAGATATTTGTTTTCGCCATTTGCAGCCATTGCTTGTACGATAGCAGTAGCCAATACTGGTACCTTAGTATCACTGTATTTATTTGCTGTTACTGCACATGTAGTTCTTGCGTTCTGGCTGTTTTGCCGTCTATCAGCGGATTGTTGAATTGCGTTATTTTGCGGCCTGTCCCAATGCAGCAATGTGTGATGGAAACCTTTACATTGCCAGCATACTCCGTTATTTCTGCACTGTGATATAGGATGGTTTTTGAGGCAGTTTATGCATAGACGTCTCTGTCTTATCTCTGCGTTCCTGTCTTTTACTGATAGGTTCTTAAATCTATCACATTCCATAATAGAATGTGATTCAGAGCAAAATATACACTTCTTATTATGGTGTATAGGTTCACGCTTTTGGTTGTTCGTTCGTTCGTTGTTTTGCCCTTGGTATCTTGATGAATGTTGAGATACAGTTTTTGATTGATGCTCTTTGTTGTTGGAATGCTCTAGTGATTGAAACCTTTGTCTTAGAAATAGCAACACTGATTCCAATGATTGAATTTCGTTCGGTTCTTTTAAACCTTGATCATATAATCTTCTTGTTTCTGTGTCCCATCTTTCGTGCATGATTTCGACTATCATCGGTCCCATTGCGTTGACATCTAGCTTCAATGCTGATAGTGCGGAAGTACTTTCTTTAATTTGATCGTGCATGCGTTTCAGGTTTTCTGCGGATTCGAGCTGTATTTGTGGGAGATGAAGAATTCTTTTTAGTAATTTAGACACTAGTAATCTTTTATTTTCATATCTTTCGTCTAGAATCTGCCAGGCTGCTTCGAAATTATCTTCGGAGATGGTTAGATGTTGAATTAGCGCTGCAGCTTCACCTTTTATGTACGATTTCAAATATTGCAATTTTTCAGTCTTGCTAAGTGCATTGTTGTTTATTATTGTTTTGCTGAATAAATCCTTGAATGATGTCCATTTCTCGTAGTTGCCCGAGAATGTTGATAATTCGATTTTCGGTAGGTTTACTACATTTACTGCTGGCATATCGTGCATCATCTTTTGGAGAATTTCTGAATATGCATCGACGTTGGCTTCTAATATTTCAAATTCCTTGTTTACGAAGTAGTCATCTGTGTAGGCTTGCTCGTGCCCCATTATTTCTTCATGTAATTCTTGTGCACTGTCCCATTGTTTTTGTAGTCGTTCCAGTAGGGATTGATATCGTTGTTTTGGTTTCTCTAGGCTTTTTTCTTCGGTGATCGTATTCATCGTTCTCGTGAGACGATTGAACCTTTCTTGCTGCCTTTGAAATCGAATTTGTTGCTCCGTTAGAGATGGAGTTTTTGTATCCGTTTCTTTTTTGTCGTGAGATGAATCGTCGTCATCATCCCACATATTTAGATTTTTTGCGTTGTTTACTAAGTAATTTTTTGCTTCTTTATATACTGATTCTAATTGTGCATAATATCTGGTTTTAAAATATGTGTGTTCTTCGGAGACGTTGCATTTTTCTAGGAGATCGTCGTTGTTTTGAACTACACCCCAGATATTTTCCAACGCGTCTAGGCGTTTGATGAAGTATTCTTTTGATTTTCTTGAGTTTGAATCTTTTTTTACATTGGAGCTCAGTTGACTGATTTTCTGGCCCAATTCTTCTTGTTCTTTTGCGATTTCGTTGGCACGTTCCATCTTGGCGGTCGATGGGGTGCAGTCTTTCGATTCGTAATAAAATTAACTGGCGCTTAGGCAAGTTGTGGGCTGACCCAGTTAATTTTGATTGTCTTGTTTTGAAATGAAAGCTGGCGCTTAGGCGTGGTGCGTGCTGACCCAAGCTTTCGGATAAAAGGGAACCAACTGGCGCTTAGGCTTGGTGCGTGCTTGACCCAGTTAGCTTTGTTTTGGATGAAAGCTGGCGCTTAGGCGTGGTGCGTGCTGACCCAAGCTTTCGGATAAAAGGGAACCAACTGGCGCTTAGGCTTGGTGCGTGCTTGACCCAGTTAGCTTTGTTTTGGATGAAAGCTGGCGCTTAGGCGTGGTGCGTGCTGACCCAAGCTTTCGGATAAAAGGGAACCAACTGGCGCTTAGGCTTGGTGCGTGCTTGACCCAGTTAGCTTTTTTGTTCGAAGGACCATGTAATAGTTCAGGGTAGAGTAGTGGATTAAATGGATATATTGTAACACATATTAAATACAATTAAAATACAAGACATAATAGTAATGTGAGAGTCGAATTAACTCTGATTTTGGTTGGCGTCCTCGCGGGTATTTATATTTTAGATTATTGCTGACTTGTAGCGTTGGCCCGGTGGTTTGGAAATCCATGAGTCGAACCGCTGCGTTGCAGAATTGTAGCGATGTACGGTCGGACTGGTGTTCGTGATTCATTGCGTAATTGGGGCAGCAGGTAATTGCCCGGAATTGCGCTGCGTTGTGATTGCATTATTGAATGAATGAGGCAATCACAACGGAATAATTAATAAATTAATACATGTCTAATTTGGAGATTAGACAGTTGACTTACTTTTTCTAAAACCAAATTGATTCGGTGTAAATAGATTATTGTTATCCATGAAGGTTGTAATTTGTTGAGTTAAAACTTGCTCCAAGATTTTAGATAACACAGGCAATATACAAATTAGACGGTAATTGTTTGGATCAGAATGATCACCATTTTTATATATAGGGACACACTAAGCAATTTTAAGTGGATCTGGGAATATTTCTTTTTTAATGCATACATTAATCTGTCTTGTTATAGGGATTACTAACGCATCAATAACAAGGCTGATGATGCCGATATTTAGGCCATATATATCTTTGATGCTAGTTTTCCTTAATTTGGAAATTACATCGCGTACTTTGGCACAAGATACCTCGGTAAATGTAAAATATGACTGTTTGGCGATGTGAAGACCATGCATAAAGTAAATCGGGTCATGATCACTCTTTGGCAGCGAATCAGTGACTCCTTTTATCACTGTGGCGAAGTAGTTATTTAAATCATCTGCACATATGTTTATCGTTTCAGTTTGCTTGATTTTAGATGACTCTTCGAATTTATTACGAACCACATTGCCTTCATCGGGTTTTGGGACGTTTTAATAAAGTTTTCGCCTGCAAACTTTTGCGCTTGTTTAATATCCTGTTTGTATTGTTTATTAAAATCTGTATAATATTCACGTAATTCGTTATTATTTAAGTCATTGTTTAGCAATTCCCTTAACAAATGAAGGCTATTTTGCATAGTGCATAGTTGTGGAGTAAACCACTTAATATTTTTATTTTCTTTTTTGTTGTTCGTTCAGGAAATGCTTGTTGAAAACAGTTGAAAATATTTTTATTAAAACGTCCCATTCATTATTTACATTAACACATATATCTGACCAGTTAATATCGTTTATTAAATTATAAAAATGTATTTTTCCTGAAGCTGTAATTGGTCTTATTACGGTATACTTTGACGCTTTTAGTATGGAATTATGCAGTACAACTTCCAAACCAAGATGATCCGATACGCCTAGGTTAATTGCAGATGAATGCCCTATTTTATCATAATCGTTCGAAAATATGTTGTCAAGACATGCACCGAGCCTTGTAGCATGTGTTGACAATTTCCATATGACATAACTCATGAATATGTTACATATTAGAGTACATCTCTTATCGTTAAAGTTAAAGTTAACATTAAAATCTCCACAGATATATACCCTGTTGCAGGAAATCTAACATTGCTGTTATTATGTCGAGAAATTTTTCAAAATTGCCAGTTGGAGGCCTATATATGGAAATAATCATAGTTTTCGACGTGCTTATTAAAATGCCGGAAATTTTACATGTAGACTTAACTGATAACGATTCTAAAAATGAAAATGGCGTATATTGAACACCTTCCTTTATCATTATAAGAGAACCGCCATTTTTTAAATATTTTCTGCAAAAGTAAGAAGCTATGTGAAATTGATTAATTCTAATAAATTCCACTTCGATCTCATTTAGCCAATGCTCAGTAATTGCCATAACACCAATATTTTTACCCACAGCATAAGATTCCATCTGTTCTAATTTGTTGCGTAAACATTGAATTATATATAAGAGTTTTTCTCCTATTACTTCTTTTATGGAACTGTTGGTTTCTGTCCCTTGCGACCGAATAAAAAACGGCTTAGACTCACTGCCTTGTGCTATATTTGCGAATTTTGTACGGTCTCTCGCTGCTCGAATGGGACGGAAATTTTAAATGATGCATACTCGTCGGGTCATTTAGAGTTTAACATTTGACATTCCCCTTGTATGTCGTTCTTTCTTAGATGGTCTAAAATATCATTTTGGGTATTTTTTTAGTTCGCGCGATATATGTGAAAATGCGCTTTTTTTCCACGCCCTAAAATCCACCGTCAATTCCTTCTCCCAGAGTTATCTTTTTGGCAGTTTTCTTCTTAGTTTGAATAGTAGTCCAACCCGTTGAAGAATTCATGTTATTCCCTTTAGTTTTTTGAGACATTGTATTTTTTGTGGTACTCTGAGTTTTTGAATTTTTTTTTAGGTTGTACAGCTGCAAATTGTGGTAGTAGTTGTAGCTTTTGTAGAACGAATATTGCCAGCACAAACATCAGATGAAGCATCGCTTGAGTTTTGAGATGCATTAAATGGTTTCGATGACACAATATCGCTATAAGTTTTATTAATATCATTGTTTGAATTTTTATCATTGTCGCTAATATGTATATGTGCATTTTGTTCTGATGCAGACACTATCGACGATGATATTAAATCTCTAATATCACTATGATTAGTATATATTTGATTTTGAATTGTTTTTAAGATAACGTTCAAACTCAATTTTAGGTCTGCAACTTCCATTCTAAATGCCGCCATCTCGGATTCGAGTGCGCAATGTTGATCAGAATTGCACGAAATTGCAGGTAGCTTCTCAACAATTACAGATGCCGTTTCCCCAGTTCGTTGCGCACTGGTAGTTGATGCATTATTTTCATCAAATATTTTGCACCCAGGACATTGTGAGACCGAAGTGATACTATATTTGTAAATCCCTTGTATTGTTTAATGCAACCTCGGTGAAATAATGAACTGCAGTAATCGTACTTAATTCCCGATGACACATGTGATTTACATTTATAACATCCCATGGTGATTAACAAATATTAATTTTATGAGTGGTGCAGAAAACACAGTTACAAAAACGAATATAGGTATACGACAAAGGGCACACTCTTCACAGCACGCGGTCTTTCGTGCTGACTTTATAACACGCCACTGATTAAAAAGATGGAATTGGATCTAAATCAGTGTGAATTATAGGTTATGTGCACAAAGGGTTTATTATTATTAAAATTTTGAGATACTTACGGTTTATACTGATGCAAACATAAACTAAGTTATGCCAAGATATTATGTAGATGCAGTGTAATAGTTAATACAAATTGTATATCACTTTGAACACTTTATTTCACTATTTAATTAAAAAAATGGGAATGGTTGGCAGTACTTGACAGTAAACAAGTGTGATGGGTCAATTTTTTGTTTGATGTAAAATCTTTATAGAATGTTTCAAATGTCGTAAAATTCACAAGTTATGAATTTAGAATCTCAAAAAATTAAAAATTACTTTTTTTAAAATACTGGTAAATCACAAATATCTGGAAGAAAATTAGTGGAAAATTAATATTTCTAATAGGAAATGTGCTGAATATTCCCTGATTAGTTGACAGTAGTTGCCGGTAGTTGAAAGTGGATGACAGTAGTTGTAAGTGGTTGACAATGATAAATTATCACGTAGTTTTGCACAAGACACTTCCTTAAATCTAAAATATATTTGTCTCATGTGAGTATTATGCATAAAATGAATTGGATCGTATTTCCCATTTGGCAGTGAGTTTGTTACTGTTTTAATTACTAATGAAACCATCATGTGCAGTAACTTTTGCGTTTTTTATTGCTAATTTATACTCTTTATTAAAACATTTAATAGTTACTTAATTCGATATCGTGTTGTTCATAATTTAGCATTTCTCGTAGAAAAATCTATTCTACTACGCATATTACTTAACTGTAGATTGAACCACTAAACACTTTTATTTTCAAATTTAACTTTTTTTTAGGAAAAGATTGTTGGAAACTGTTTACTATAGGGTAAAGTAAAAGATTGACAATGGTTGATAGTAGTTGACAATAGTTGGCAATGGTTTACTGTAGTTGACAATAGATGTCAATAGTTGACAATGGTTGAAATTGGTTGGTAGAGGTTGACAGTAGTTGACAGTGGTTGACAGTAGTTGACGGTGGTTGACAATAGTTGACAGAAGTTCAAAATGGTTGACAGTAGTTGACATTAATTTGCCGTTGACGAAGCTTAGAGATACAAATATCAAATAATATATTTTATATATCAGATAATAAATAATATTAATAACAATTTTCAGATTAAAGCTAATAGATGATGGAGGACAGATAATAAATAAGTTACTCAAATTTAATATAAAATTACAATCAATGAGGTAAATCTATTTATTGACCCTTTTATATTTCTTTTCTTATTTTATACAGTTTTTGTAGAGACAAATTCCCTCATGTGTCGAATTCAAGGTTAGAAGCAATATGGTGGCACTTCAAATTAAAGCAGCCATGTATATCTCGATAAAACAAAAAGCAAGAAGTGAAAAAAGTGATAAAATCCCAGTAGAGTGATTGTAGGTCTTGTTACGGGCCTCTTCACTCATACGGAGTTGTTAATAACAGGACGTTAGTTGGCGAAGTAGCCCGAAGATGACGTTAAAGACCAAAATTGCAGATTTCCAAAGCGTTCCCTCTATTTATTGTTGTTTTATTTCAATTTATAAAATATATTATTTGATATTTTTATCTCCAAGTTTCGTCAACTGCAAACTAATGTCAATTACTGTCAGCAAATTTCAACTACTGTCATCCACTGACAACCACTGCCAACCACTGTCAACCATTCTCGGCTACTGTCAATCATTGTCCACCATTGTCAACTACTGTTATCCACTGTCAACTACTGTCAGGTAATGTCAATTTCTGTCAACTAATGTCAACTAGTGTCATCTAATGTCAATTACTGTCAACTACTATCAAATACTATCAACCATTGTAAACCATTGTCAACAATTGTCAACCACTGTCAACCATTGTCAACTACTGTCAACCATTGTCATTCATTGTCAACTACTGTTAATTACTGACAACCACTGTCAAATAATGTTAACCGCTGTCAAATACTGTCAACTACCGGCAACTACTGTCCACTCTTCTAGGAATATACAGCACATTTTCTATTAGTAATAATAATTTTCCAGTATTTTTCTTCCAGACATTTGTAATTTACCAGTATTTAAAAAAAAATATCTGTTTTTCCTTATTATTAAACTTTAAATTTTATTCAAGATATTTTTAATTTTTCGAGAATTTAAATTCATAACTTGTGATTTTTTATGACATTTGAATCATCCCATAAAGATTTTGCATCAAACAAAAAATTCACCCATCACACTGGTTGATTGTCAACTACTGCCAGCCATTGTCAACTATTGGCAGCCACTGTCAACGATTGTCCACTACGGTTAACTATTATAAACCACTATTAACAAAAGTCATACATTGTCAACCACTCTCAATTACTGTCAACTACAGTCAAATTCTGTCAACTTTTGGCAATTATTGTCAACTACTGTCAAATACTGTCAAACATTGCAACTATTGTCAATTACAGTCAACCATTGTCAATCATTGTTAACTATTGTGAACTATTGTCAACCATTGTCAACCATTGTCAAACACCGTCAACTACTGTCAAATACTGTCATCCACTGTCAACTACTGTCATTCACTGGCAACCCCTGTCAACCCTTGTCAACCACTGGCAACTACTGTCAACTATTGTGATCCACTGTCAGCCACTGTCAAGTACTGTCAACTACTGTCATTCACTGTCAACCATTGTCAACCACTGTCAACTACCGTCACCAACTTTAAAGCAATGTCAATTACTGTCAACTACTGTCAACCACTGTCTATTACTGCGATCTATTGCAAGCTGCAATCAACCACTATTGTCAACTATTGTCAACTACTGTCAACCATTGTCAACTACTGCCAACCATTGTCAACAATTGTCGACTACTGTCAACTATTGTCAACCACTGTCATACACTGTCAACTACTGTGATCAATTCAAGCTACTGTCAACCACTGTCAACCACTGCCAACTAATGTCAACCACTGCCAACCACTGACAACTACTGTCCACTACTGTCAACCACTGTATACCTTTGTCAACCACTGTCAACCACTCTCAACTCCCGTCAACTAATGACAACCAGTGTCAACTACTCAGCTCATTTTCTATTAGTAATATTAATTTTCCAGTATTTTTTCTTCCAGATATTTGTAATTTAATATTATTTTTAAAATGTCTTGTCTGTTTTACCTTGTTATTAAACTTGTCGGAATTATTAATAAGTTTTTCTTCCAGATTGTAAAATTTTTTTCTAATTTTTTTCAAGGAATTTTTATTTTTTCGAGAATTTAAATTCATTACTTGTAAATTTTCAAGACATTTAACTGTCGATACAGATTTTGCATCAAACAAAAAATTTACGGATCCTACACCCACATTAACAGTAAACCATTTTTATCTCTACAAAACTGTATTTAAAAAAAAAGGTGAATAAATATATCTGGTTCTACCTCAGTGATTTTATTTTATATTAAATTTGAGTAACTTATATATGATCTGTCCTCCATCATCTATTAGCTTTATTCTGAAAATTGTTATTGATATTATTTTTTATCTGACATATAAAATATATTATTTGTTATTTTTATCCCTAAGCTTTTGTTTATTTATCATTTATTACGTGTCATCTCACAACTGTCAACCACTATAAACCACTGTCAACTACAGTCAACTACTGTCAACCACTTGTAACAGTATAAAATTTAATATGTATTTTTAATTGATTTTTGGGTGTTTATTGTATGCATCCTAACAAACAATCGATTTGTATTTTATTTGCGAATATTTCAATTAGTCGAACTCGCGGTTTCTTTTTTTTCGCGGAGCTATTTTCTTCTTATCAGTACTCTTCGGGTCAGATTTAGTCTCATCCTCGTGGCGATTGAACGCCAATTTTCACTTAATAATAATGTTTTGTTGTATTATTATTACGATAAGTACGTCGAATAAATAGTGGAAATTAGCTCATTAAATTGTGGATATTAATCCATTAAGTTCACAATACGACGCATTGTCGGATTATTTTCACCACGGGCAAGACAATCTGCACTCTTCTTAATCTATGAAGGAAATTTATCAAAATTAATTACGATCCGTCCAAGAAATAAACCCTGTAGTGTATTGTAATTGGCGCATACAAATAAGCGCGCGAATAATTTTTAGTTTTTTTGTATATTCGGAGATGCGCGCCCATTAGCATAGTTAGTTAGTAAGAGATTGATTATATTAGGAAGAGCACGTGGAATAAAGTTAGTTTAATGTTAAAGTGTGTTTAATCAAGTTGTACCCCCGAAAAACATTACAGTGGCGACGAGGATATATAATTGGATAGTGCGATTTAATAGTGAGATCGACAAAAGCGGGACTAAACGCAGAAAAGACATTTTTGTGTTAAGGTAAAACACGTGCTAAAAATGGCGGAACCAATAGCGAAGCCGACGATCGGAATGCAAATTGAATTCGACCCCAAATACAGTGAATGGTCAATTCATAAATGTCGCATTGAACAGTTTTTCATTGCAAATTGCATAAACGACGTTGCAATTAAACGGACCGTTATTTTAAACAGTTTGGCACAAGACGCGTATAAACTGTTGGCTGATTTAGTTATACCGGCGAAACCCGACGAATGTACATATGAGGAAATAATTAAATGCATGGGCGAATATTACGACCAAACAAAGGCAATATTTCCGGAAAGATATAAATTTTACGCCGCGCGTAAGATAGCAACAGAATCATTGCAAGAATGGGGCGCGCGCGTTAAACATTTGTCTGCAAATTGCAAATTTGGACCATATTTAGAGACGGCATTGAGGGACAAATTTATTTGTGGATTAGAAGAGGGAAGGATCCGGGATAAACTATTCGCTGAGGACGACAATATCACCTTTAAGAAGGCATTGGAATTGTCGCAGAATACGGAGGCAGCACAGCTGGGGTACGGAGTTGCTGACATCGACGTCAGACCCATTAAGACCGAACCGATGGTTGTTCACCGCCTGGGGCAAAGAAAAGGACCAGCCTCGCGGGGAAAATCAGGGACACCGCAGGAGAGGAGCTCCAGCAGCAGCGCGCAGCCACACGGAGCAGCGTCACGTGATTTCCGCACACGTGCGTGCACCAGATGTGGGCGCAGCAATCACTCATCGGAAGGATGCCGGTACAAAAATTATATTTGCAATAATTGCGGAATGAAAGGACATGTGAGTTATGTATGTAAGAAAAATACTAATTTAAAATTTCTTAATGCAAGTTCATCAGAAAGGGAAGTATTTAATTTAAAATCTAAAAATGGTAAACCAATAATGGTAAATGTTTTGATAAATAAAATTCCCATTCAGATGGAGCTGGATTCTGGAGCAGCAGCATCGGTTATTTCATTTAATTTTTATAAACAAAAATTACAACATGTGTGCACATTATCCGAAACAAAGTTAGCTCTAACAAATTATACGGGGGGACAGATTTTACCCATTGGAAAAATCTCGATAAAATTATCATTTAATAAAAAGACGCGACCGCTGAATATTTATATTATTAAGGGGGGTGGACCACCACTCTTAGGGCGTGACTTTTTCGATAGTTTTAACATAGGATTTAAAGAATTAAATTATATAGAAGGTCAATTAAGTATTAGAAAAGATTTTTTAAGAAGATTCCCTAATGTTTTTTCAAATAAGTTAGGAACTTTTAATAAAGCAAAATTGCATTTAAGATTAAAAGTAGGCGCCACACCAAAATTTTTTAAACCACGTTCATTACCATATTCTCTTAAAAATAAAGTAGATAAGGAGTTAGATAGACTAATTGAAAGTAAGGTGATATCTCCCATTGAAAATAGTGACTGGGGAACACCAATTGTTCCTATATTAAAGGATAATAATACCGTAAGAATATGTGGGGACTATAAGGTTACTTTAAATCCACAATTAGTGATGGATAGGTACCCTTTACCGCGAATTGAAGACCTTTTTGTGAAAATGCAGGGGGGGAAACAATTCACGAAATTAGATCTCTCTCATGCATACCAACAAGTACTATTGGATGCAGAATCGCGAAAATTAACCGCTATTTCAACTCATCGTGGCACTTTTGTGTACAATAGGTTGCCATTTGGGGTGAGTCCTGCACCGGCGCAATTTCAAAGGTTGATGGATAGCTTGTTAGGAAAATTAGAAGGAGTATGCATATTTTTAGATGATATTTTAATAACAGGGGCCACAGAAAAAGAACATTTATTACGATTAGAAACAGTATTAAATATTTTACAAAATTCGGGATTAACGATTAGTAAAGAAAAATGCTCATTTTTTCAAAATGAAATTAGTTATTTAGGCCATATTATAGACAAACATGGGTTACATAAATCGCCTACTATTTTGAAATCAATAAAAGAAATGCCGATACCAGAAAATGTAACACAATTACGTTCATTTTTAGGCATGGTAAATTATTACCATCGCTTTGTGCCAAATATGCCAAATATAGTGCATCCCTTATACCAATTAATTAAAAAAGAAGTTACATGGAAGTGGTCAGAAGACTGTCAAAATGCATTTGATAATATTCGAGAAATATTAATGTCAAGAAATTTCTTGGTTCATTATAATCCGGAACTTACATTAAATTTAACAGTTGATGCTTCTCAATTCGGTTTAGGTGCAGTATTATCGCATGTATTTGAGTCAGGTGTGGAGAGGCCAATTGCATATGCTTCGCGCACACTGACAAAAGCTGAAAGTAAATATTCCCAAATTGACAAGGAAGCTCTAGCAATTATTTTCGGAATTAAGAAATTTTACCAATATGTTTACGGTAGGAAATTCAATCTAATTACCGATCATAAGCCGCTCGTGTCTATTTTTGGAAGTAAAAACGGGATACCGACTATGACCGCAAACCGATTACAGAGATACGCAATATTTTTATGTGGATTTGATTTCAATATCAGTTACACAAAGTCATCGGAAAACAGCGCAGATTGTTTATCACGTTTGCCAATTAGGGATAATCATGCAATTTCTAGTGAAGAAATTGGAAATCTTTATAATCATTTACATTATATTACCGAATCTGATTTTAACATAGATGTAAATTCATTAAAAAAAAAATATAAAAATGATCCAATTTTGAGTAAAATTTTTAATATGTAATGAATGGATGGCCAACTCAGAATAATGATGAAATTAAACAGTTTTATTTAAGAAAAAAAGAAATCAATTGTGATCAAGGAATACTTTTGTGGGGCTATAGGGTAATAATTCCGCAAAAATTACGTAAAAATGTACTAGCAGAATTGCATAACACGCATATGGGGGTAGTAAAAACAAAATCATTTGCTAGATCCTATGTGTGGTGGCCATCCCTTGATAAAGACATAGAAAACATATGCAAAACATGTAATCAGTGTCAAAAATTCAGTCAAACACCGCCAAAAACACCCCTACAAAATTGGCCAATACCAGGGAGTGTGTGGGAGCGGGTACATATAGATTATTTAGATCCTTTTAAAGGATTCTACATGTTAGTCGTTACAGATGCGTATTCAAAGTGGCTAGAGGTTTATCCTATGGTTAAAATTACGTCATACGCGACTATTGGAAAGTTAAGAGAACTTTTTGCAAGATTTGGAATCCCAAAAACCCTTGTTTCCGATAATGGCACACAGTTTTCATCAAATGAATTTCAAGAATTTTTAAAAAAGAATAATATTCAATATATAAATACACCTCCTTACCACCCTGCGTCTAACGGAGCAGCCGAAAACAGCGTAAAAACAGTTAAACATTATTTAATTAAGGAATTTAATGGAAATAGTCAGTTTGAATTAGAGATATTATTAGCTAGGTTTTTACTTCGATATCGTAACACAGAACATTGTTCTACTGGAGAATCTCCGGCTCGAATAATGCTTGGTAGACCACTCAGAACAAGACTAGATATACTTAAACCAAACAATGAACATAGAAAAAATAAAAATGTCAGTATAATTAAAAATAAAATGAAAAAGTCTCAAAAGCGCAATATAAGTAATTATAAAGGGCGTAGAATCATACAATTTAAGGTGGGAGAGGAAGTGCTTTGTAAAGATTATCGTTACCAAAAACCATGCTGGATTCCAGGTAGAATTTTAAATAGTTTAGGCTCAAATGTATATCAAGTAAAATCAGGTGAATTTTTATGGAAAAGGCATGCAAATCAAATATTGCGAAACGTCCGTAAAGATTTCGAAGTGATATTGCATCGAGATAATAGTGAAAGTGATGCGGAAAATAAGTGCGGAGAAAAAAAATTAGATATTGATGTGATAGTTCCAGCCTGCAATAACCAATTGGAAAATGAAAATATTTTACCTTTACCGAAGCAACCTGAAACTATCACAGAGAATATCACATCGGTTAGCGACGAAGCGCCTGTGCGTCCACAAAGATTACGGAAGCCACCTAACCGGCTTCAATATTAAATTGTATATAAGACTAAATTTTAGGGGGAGATGATGTAGTGTATTGTAATTGGCGCATACAAATAAGCGCGCGAATAATTTTTAGTTTTTTTGTATATTCGGAGATGCGCGCCCATTAGCATAGTTAGTTAGTAAGAGATTGATTGTATTAGGAAGAGCACGTGGAATAAAGTTAGTTTAATGTTAAAGTGTGTTTAATCAAGTTGTACCCCCGAAAAACATTACAAACCCAATAAAACCGCAGAAGATCTCAGGTATGTTCGTTGTTCGTTAATTAATCTCCCAATAAATTAGTAAGATGTAATATTTTATTAAACAAATTTCTTACACAAATCTCCATTTTTAGGTTTTTTTATTTATCTATATAAATTTGATATTTTATTCGCCGTTTAGTTACTACGGCTATGTTGTGGAGGTCCTTATAATTTCCTGAGTTTTGGTGGAATCAGTTCTCGTCGGTGGAGAAGGTCGTTGGTAGGATTCGAGGTTGCAGTCCTGGACGTTAAGGTGGATGATATAAGACGGAGGGAGTTGTTGCCAACCAGGAGCACACCAAGTCCAGATAAGATTATATATTTTGTAACGTTAAATTTCGCACTTTCATCGTAGGCAACCCAACAAACCCTATTTAGTTTTGATATGAACAATTTTTCGAATTTAATTAGTTTATCGTCGTCGCATAACAGAGTAAAATGTCATTTTATTAATGTCCGTTTATTTGAATATTTGTATATCAGCTTGTATTTTCTTAAAAATTCGACCATAGATAATGATACTTATCATTCCCCTCCCACTTTTGTATCTTCTTCGGAGCGCGTCACGTTTTCCGTCTTTTCTCTTTGGTCGTTGATCTTCGGCATCGCTGGAACTGGTGACCAATAGTGTAAAAAGTAGCTCAACGTTAATTCAATTATTTTTATTGGAATTTAACCGATTATCAGGATTTGTTGCGCTACGTAATTAGTGTTTTGTTCTTCGTATATTGAGGAGCGCAGCACGCTGAAGAGCAAAATTATCGTCTAGGACGGAGAAGTAGTTTTACATTTGTTCGTTTCATCCACGTGGCGTAAGGTAGCAGAAAGGTAATGTAAAACGTCTCTATTTTGCCTATTTGTAATTTTGCCATTCTAATGAACCTAGGGTTGTCCTTTGGGGCTCTTCCCAATACAACATTACATCTGAGGGCCGTTACCGGCGTTTTGGGTTCCGTTTTTCGACCCGTCAACCTCCGCAGGACGGCGATCATATCGGCCGAGGGCCTTTCAGTTTTTTTTACCACACCGGAAGTCACCCCCCTTGTCGCCAGGAAGATTCTGTTCCGGAGAGGAGAAGCGAAACGCACAGTTATGTTTTTTTTAAATCTATTACGACTTATATGGAAAGGTTTCGCATAAGTGTTATTCCCTTTGGACTCGGTTAGGCGGTTTAGTCTGCGGAATTAGTTTTGGTGTATGTTAAACCTCTATGTGAGGGGCATCGATTCATAGCGTTTGTTATTTTTTTTTAACCCAGAGATATTTTTTTTTAACCCAGAGATATGGTTGATCTTTTATACCTTCAGGTTTGCTTAGAAATTCTGTTCAAGTTAACTTTTCTTTACCCTGCAAGGGCGAAATTAATCTCCTTCTGTGCCATATTCGTGAAATTGTCATTATTATAATCATTACTATTATTATTATTATTATTACTGTTATTATCAATAATTTTGTTATAATTATCACTAGTATTATTAGTATTATTATCATTACTATTATTCTTAACATCATTAATATAATCGTTATTTCCGTTATTGAGATTGGCGATTACCCTTATTAAAAATACCTTACTACAATTATTATTAGATTTACTTTTATTATATCAGATATTATTGCTAGTATTAAGATCCTTCTCGTTATTAAACGCCTCGTTATTATTACCGTTATTATTATTGATATTTTTTGTGTTGTTCATTACCATCACTATTATTAATATTCATATTAATTTCATTTCTATTAGTATTAAAGTTATTATTATCACTACCATTATTATTATCATTTGGATTTATGGTTATCTAATTTAAATTTATTTAATTAGTTAATTTAATCAGTAACACTTTGTAATTCTAACGTGCACGATAGAAAACACCAATTCTTTTTGTGAGACACTTATAGTCTATAGAATTTTCAATTAGATTATTTATTAACCGTTAGTGTGTATTGTAGTTTGAATTTTTGGAGATAATATTTTTTTTAATTTAAAATTACTCATGCCTAAGCGCTTATATAGATTAAATATTTTGTTTCGATTTGTTAACTTTCCACTTAGAGAATAAACTTACGTTTACCAATAGTGGTGATTTTTCTTTTGGGATTCCCCTTTTCATTTAGTTAGGTTAGACGTTTGGATGATAGAGGTTTACTTTAGGTTTCGTAATTTTAGTTAGTGGAGAACTTGCCTTAATCGTTCCTTTTATAAAATTACGTGGCGCCCTTATCTATTTATTTAGACCCACCCCATCTCCATTGAGATAGCTGGGGAGGAACAATTAGTTTATTTTAAGGTAAGTTGATTTAAAATCAAATTCTGACTCATCCAAGAGAGTAATAATACTAAGATTGCGTCACAAATTGGCGCCCAACGTAGGGCCCTTTAATAAAGTTTGACGGCCCTTTTTCGGCCCTTAAGTGTTTTGTTTGCCCTTTTTTTGGCCCTTAGATATTTTTGGTCTGGCCTTTCCCTTTTCTTTGATTTACCCTACCTGTTCTCGTCAGTTATTTTTTTTTATTTGTTATAACTTAAATTGCATTTGGCCCTTTTGAGGAGTCTTTTTTGGCGAGTTCTGTCGTAGATTTCTCTTTTGGATCGAACCCTCCTATTTTATTGACGTTGTTGGTTTTGGGATTATTTTGCCTAGTCCGCTTCCAAAACAGAACTGCCCTTGGTATTATCTATTTTTTTGTTTAGTCTTAGGAACCCTTTCTGCTCTTTTGTGTTTTGCATTTGTTTTGTTTTTTTTTTCTCTTTTATGTAAAGAGATATTCAACTTAGCCCTTTTGATATTAACGTTAAAGGACATTTTTTTTTTCTGATATATTTGCAATGGAGGGCAAATTGGAGGTAAATCGTCTCGACCGAGCCGAATTGAAGTATGAGCTGCGTTGGCGAGGTATCATTGAAGAATGTTCAGTGGAAGAAATGCGCAAGGCTCTTCGGGGTTTCATACGTTTAGAGAAAACGGGGAAAAAGTTAGTTTACCCTAAATATGACATTGCGTTTTCTGAAGATGCTTCCGCATTAGAAGAAAAATTGGTAGAATTGACCGTGGCAATCACAAATTTTTCAGACACGCGTACTAGCACGGCGTTTCGTAAATTGTCGACGCAGATCACAAGTGCCCTTAACCAAATAACTCGTAGTTTACCGAAAACTGACACGGAAAGTAAACAAAAGTCGACGCTTTTGATGAAATGTTTGGCTCTGTCTACCGATTTAACACAACGAACTAAACAATTTATGCGTGAGTCGACGCGTTTGAGCGTAAATCCTTTAGATGCAACTATACTAGACGTACCGGTTGAACACGACTCGGATAGTAACTCTAGTGACGCGGAAGATTTGGTTACAAATACGAAAAATGCCGTTGGTTGGGATAGGATTAAGTCAGTTCCCGTGTCCGAGTGGAATTTAAAATTCACCGGAGATGCAAAAGTTATATCCTTGTGCGCTTTCTTAGAGCGGGTAGACGAATTGAGAATGGCACGTAATATGTTCGTATCAAGCGTTGATTTGGTATCGGGCTGTTAGGT
Source organism: Ontholestes murinus (assembly GCA_963969525.1). NCBI lineage: Eukaryota > Metazoa > Arthropoda > Insecta > Coleoptera > Staphylinidae > Ontholestes > Ontholestes murinus. The sequence continues at coordinate 44,003,597 of OZ018389.1, read as the reverse complement.
CGGAAGTAACGTCATGGGATAAGTTAGTCGCTAAGCTTAGAGAGGAATTTTTAAGTAGCGATTATGACGATGAATTATTTAATGAAATTAAACGACGCGCCCTTGATTGCCCAAGGAAAGTATGGGAATGTTTGTCGCGTGTATCACTAATATGTTTAACCGTCTAAGTATAAAGCTTGCTGAAGCTACTCGGCTGAAAATCATGATGAAAAACATGGCACCGTTTTATCAACAACATTTAGCGCTACATGAGGTGTCTTCGATAACGGAGTTAATTAAGTTAGGTCGTCGTTTAGAAGCCCGCCGTTTGAACTTAGAAAAATTTCAACCTCCGGTCGGTCGAGTGAATGCTTTAGAACCCGATTTAGCTTACGTAGACTGTGACATAAACAAAGCTACTATCGCAAGTACGTCCGTCTTGGTAGTGTGTTACAACTGTCGCGAGCCAGGTCATATAATGAGACAGTGTCCTAAACCTCGGGGAAAACATTGCTTTAAATGCGTCAAGTTGGTGTTACGATTAACACCTGTAAAAATTGTAGGAAGTCGGGAAACGACAATCGGCGCCGTTGAATGGTCGGGCAACGTCGCGATTGATACCACCGGTCACAAACCGGCGTAATACGGTATTAGATTTTATTTTGGCTCATGCTGAAAATGATGAGAGGCCATATTTTAATGTTTCCGTGTATGGGATTAATATGATCGGTCTCTTAGATTTGGCAGCGACGCGAACGATTATTGGCGCACCCGGATGGGAAGTGATAAAGAATTTAGATTTGACGGCCACTGGAAGTCCTAGTCGTTGTACCGTGGCTAATGGTCAGACGTGTTATAGTATAGGGACTTATTCGTTGCCTTTTCGGTTAAAAGATAAAATCGCCGTCGTGGAAGTATTGGTTGTACCAGACATAGACCACTCATTAATTTTAAGAATTGATTTTTGGACAGCCATGGGTATTATTCCGAATTTACGTAGCGGTTCGTGGACTTTTACGAAACCTTGTTCATCGGTTAATATTTCCTCAATTATACAGTCGTTGGATTCTTTGTCGAGGGAAGAAACGTCGCAATTAAATGAATTAATAGAGAAACATTTCAAGTTAATGGGGAATGGTTTGGGGTGTACATCCCTAGTGGAACATGTTATTATTAGCGATGCGGCTCCGATCAAGCAAAGATATTATCCTGTATCGCCAACGATGCAGCAACATATAAATAAAGAATTGGAGAAAATGTTAGAATTGGGGGTTGTAGAACCTTCTAAGAGCGCTTGGTCTTCCCAATTGTATTGATCAAAAAGAAGGATGATACCTTTCGCTTTAGCGTCGACTATCGACAGGTGAATGCAGTCACCCGTAAGGACGCTTATCCTTTGCCTTTTGTCACTCATACCCTAGATAAATTACGCGACGCCTGTTACCTCACGTCTCTTGATATTAAATCCGCATACTGGCAAATCCCTACGGCCGAGGAATCTAAACAATATACCGCGTTCACCGTGCCTCAGCGAGGTCTATTTCAATTCAGACGTATGCCCTTTGGGTTGCATAATTCCCCAGCAACTTGGCAACGTTTTATAGACCGCGTAATTGGAGCAGATCTTGAACCAAACGTTTTTGTATACCTTGATGATATTATCATTGTTACACGTACCTTTTCCGAACATCTGAAAGTGTTATGTGAGGTTTTTCGACGCCTATATGAGGCTGGTTTGACTTTGAATCGGGAGAAATGTTTATTCTGTAGACCCGAATTAAAATATTTAGGATATGTTGTCAATCGTAATGGATTACATGTAGACCCTGATAAAATTAGGGCCATCTTGGACATATCTACACCTTCTCGCGTTTCGGAAGTTCGGCGGATTATTGGAATGGTGTCGTGGTATCGTCGATTTGTGCCAAATTTTTCCACACTTACTGCCCCTTTGACAGCTTTATTAAAGAAAAACCATAAATTTTTGTTGACTAAAGAATGTTCGGAAGCATTCAGTAAGATTAAGGAACAACTAGTTTCAGCCCCTATTCTAACTTGCCCCGATTTCAACCTACCCTTTACTATTCAGACGGATGCCTCGCAATATGGCATTGGAGCTGTCTTGACACAAGAAGACGAGAACGGGGAACATGTTATTTGTTATTTGAGTCGTACCCTCTCCCGACTAGAGCAAAATTATAGTACTACGGAGCGCGAGTGTTTAGCGGTATTGTGGGCGATCGAGAAATTGAGACCCTACGTGGAAGGTACTCGATTCATAGTAATTACTGACCATTATTCGTTGGTTTGGTTGAAAAATTTAAAAGATCCAACCGGTCGATTAGCGCGCTGGGCGGTGAGATTACAGCAATACGATTTTTCGATTATTCGACATCGTAGGGGGAAAGATCATATTATTGCTGATGGGTTATCGCGATCCGTACCGATGGTATCCGTGGTTGATAGTTCAAACAGCACTGATAAGTGGTACGATAGGATGGTCGCGAATGTCACTAAAGCTCCTATTAAGTATCCTCAATGGAGAGTGAGTGAAGGTAAATTGTATAAATACGTGAAACACTCTTACGTCGAATTAGTCGGGGAAAATGAATTGTGGAAGTATGTAGTGCCGAAGTCAGAGAGAGAGAACCTATTGCGTAAATGTCATAATAAACCAACATCAGGTCATATGGGGGTATTTAAAACATTCCATCGTATAGCGCAAGCAAATTATTGGCCCAAAATGCGAGCAGATGTTACGCGTTTTGAAACGATGTACCGTATGCGCGTCTCATAAACCCGAGCAACGTAAGCCTTCCGGCCTTATGACAGAACGTATTCCACCTACTCATCCATGGGAGGTAATAGTAACTGATTTAATAGGCCCTTTACCCCGCTCGTCTAGAGGCTTTGCTTACATTCTAGTTGTGTGTGATGTGTTTAGTAAGTTTTGTTTAACGTTCCCTATTCGCACTGCAAATGCGGCCTCGGTTGTGAAAAATATCGAGGAAAACGTTATTTTGTTATTTGGAGCTCCTCGGGAGATAATTTGCGATAATGGGGTACAGTTTCGCAGTCGAGAGTTCTCGAAATTGGCTCAAAAATATGAAACTAAGATCTCCTTTACGGCTAATTACCACCCTCAGGCTAATCCCACCGAGCGTGTGAATAGAGTCATTAAAACTATGTAGTCATCATATATTTCGGATAATCAACGTCAGTGGGACATTTATCTCCTTTACTTGCTGTCTTCGAACTTCCAAACATGAAGTGACTCAATTAACCCCATACTTTATAAATTTTGGTAGAGAAATTAAATTGTCGGGAAATATGGGTAATAAAGTTGATATCGATGCAAAAGGGCAAACGGCGGATGAACCAAAATTGAGATCGAAACATCTGACACGGGTATATCAGGATGTGCGAGATAGGTTAAGAAAAGCGTCAGCCACACAGAAGCGGGTGTATGATTTACGTAGACGGTCCGTAGAATATTTTCCCAATCAAATGGTGTGGCGCAGAAATTTTGCATTGTCGGGCGCAGCCAAATTCTATTCAGCTAAACTAGGTGCCAAATTTATTGGCCCTTTTCTTATACATAAACGGCTATCGCCTTGGACGTATCAGATAAAACATCCGGACGATGGGCGAATACTGGGTTGTTGGCACACGAAGGATCTAAAACCCGGGCCTCACTGTGATAATGAGAGCTAACGATTGCCGCTCACGGCAGTAAAGAGGAGCGTTATGTCATTTGTTGTTAGTTTTTTGTTTGTTTGAGGGAAACCATCGGTTACTTTTTGGTTTGGGTTTCATCGTTGATTGCGAGGTTGGGGCAATGAACAGGAAAGGTGGTATGATTAGGAAGCGTATTACCCTTTGGTTTTGTTTTTTGTCGTTACATCTTGACAATTTGGACAAACTAGTTTGAAAGGAATCTTTTTTTAATTTTTTTATTCGCTCCCGTTTGATTTTTATTTAAATTATTTGGGCTAGTTTTGACCATATTAAGGAGTGTTTTTTTTAATTAGTATATAATATATAGGTATTTTTTTTGCTGCTACAGTGACTGAAGTTATTTAGGGGCTCAATTCTTAGGTAGCAAGCTTTAATATCTGTGGTGGTAGAATGATCCTTTTTTTGAAACTCATTACTGTTTAGTTGTTATTTGAGAAAGGAACTTATTCATGTTAACATTCTAGGGTGTAAGTTCGAAAGTCATCGAAGTTAGTTATATTAGTGACATTTAGTCGAGGCAGACTTATTGCATGACCGTTTATAGGTCATTATTCTTTTGAGGAAAGGGGAGAATTTGTAACGTTAAATTTCGCACTTTCATCGTAGGCAACCCAACAAACCCTATTTAGTTTTATATGAACTATTTTTCGAATTTAATTAGTTTATCGTCGTCGCATAACAGAGTAAAATGTCATTTTATTAATGTCCCTTTATTTGAATATTTGTATATCAGCTTGTATTTTCTTAAAAATTCGACCATAGATAATGATACTTATTATTCCCCTCCCACTCTTTTGTATCTTCTTCGGAGCGCGTCACATTTTCCGTCTTTTCTCTTTGGTCGTTGATCTTCGGGATGGCTGGAACTGGTGACCAATAGTGTAAAAAGTAGCTCAACGTTAATTCAATTATTTTTATTGGAATTTAACCGATTATCGGGATTTGTTGCGCTACGTAATTAGTGTTTTGTTCTTCGTATATTGAGGAGCGCAGCGCGCTGAAGAGCAAAATTATCGTCTAGGACGGAGAAGTAGTTTTACATTTGTTCGTTTCATCCACGTGGCGTAAGGTAGCAAAAAGGTAATGTAAAACGTCTCTATTTTGCCTATTTGTAATTTTGCCATTATAATGAACCTAGGGTTGTCCTTTGGGGCTCTTCCCAATACAACATTACATCTGAGGGCCGTTACCGGCGTTTTGGGTTCCGTTTTTCGACCCGTCAACCTCCGCAGGACGGCGATCATATCAGCCGAGGGCCTTTCAGTTTTTTTTACCACACCGGAAGTCACCCCCCGTGTCGCCAGGAAGATTCTGTTCCGGAGAGGAGAAGCGAAACGCACAGATAAGTTGTTTTTTTTTTAAATCTATTACGACTTATATGGAAAGGTTTCGCATAAGTGTTATTCCCTTTGGACTCGGTTAGGCGGTTTAGTCTGCGGAATTAGTTTTGGTGTATGTTAAACCTCTACGTGAGGGGCAGCGATTCATAGCGTTTGTTATTTTTTTTTCTTTAACCCAGAGATATGGTTGATCTTTTATACCTTCAGGTTTGCTTAGAAATTCTGTTCAAGTTAACTTTTCATTACCCTGCAAGGGCGAAATTAATCTCCTTCTGTTCCATATTCGTGAAATTGTCATTATTATAATCATTACTATTATTATTATTATTATTATTACTGTTATTATCAATAATTTTGTTATAATTATCACTAGTGTTATTAGTATTATTATCATTACTATTATTATTTTTAATATCATTAATATAATCGTTATTTCCACTATTGAGATTGGCGATTACCCTTATTAAAAATACCTAACTACAATTATTTTTAGATTTACTTTTATTATATCAGATATTATTGCTAGTATTAAGATCCTTCTCGTTATTAAATGCCTCGTTATTATTACCGTTATTATTATTGATATTTTTTTTGTTGTTCATTACATCACTATTATTAATATTATTATTAATTTCATTTCTATTAGTATTAAAGTTATTATTATCACTACCATTATTATTATCATTGCGTTTGGATTTACGGTTATCTAATTTAAATTTATTTAATTAGTTAATTTAATCAGTAACACTTTGTAATTCTAACGTGCACGATAGAAAACACCAATTCTTTTTGTGAGACACCTATAGTCTATAGAATTTTCAATTAGATTATTTATTAACCGTTAGTGTGTATTGTAGTTTGAATTTTTGCAGATAATATTTTTTTTATTTAAAATTACTCATGCCTAAGCGCTTATATAGATTAAATATTTTGTTTCGATTTGTTAACTTTCCACTTAGAGAATAAACTTACGTTTACCAATAGTGGTGATTTTTCTTTTGGGATTCCCCTTTTTATTTAGTTAGGTTAGACGTTTGGATGATAGAGGTTTACTTTAGGTTTCGTAATTTTAGTTCGTGGAGAACTTGCCTTAATTGTTCCTTTTATAAAATTACGTGGCGCCCTTATTTATTTATTTAGACCCACCCCATCTCCATTGAGATAGCTGGGGAGGAACAATTAGTTTATTTTAAGGTAAGTTGATTTAAAATCAAATTCCGACTCATCCAAGAGAGTAATAATACTAAGATTGCGTCACAATTTCATTTTGTCGACTTATTCTTTTCATACGGCAGCCAGAATTATATATATAGTGTTGTTTTTTTTCTTGAATTGGTTTATATTTTGCGAATTATTATTATCTTTATTTTTTTTTGGGCGTATATAATTATGATTCTATGTACGACCGCGTATTTATAGAGCATCTTCGGGATTAATTAAATCACGGTTTTCATGTGTAATATGACGTCTGAACGGAACGATTAGCGCTAACGGACCGTCGCGATTGACTTAACATTTTTGCGGTATATCTATTTATTTATTACTAGCATTATTTTATTTTTATTAGAGTTCTCTATAATTTCCGGTCTAATATATATCTTGTATTTAAATAATATATGCAGTATCTAGGTTTTTTTATACAATATAATTTTGAACTTTTATTTTATACTTATACGCAGCATTTTTGAGAATAAATTTTTTGCTTGTTTTGGGGAGAATTAGGTTTTCATTATTGAACAATAGGTAGCTTCTTTTTTTCCCTCGTTATTTCATTGTTTCGTGATTTTATTTAACGTCCTGTCGGTGGTTGTCGTAAAAATCACGTAGCGTCCAAAATTAATTTAAATATAAACTACCCACCCCATGTCCATTAGGTAAGTCGGCCGGCGACCACTTAATATAAGATCGGGCAGGACTAAAGGGAGCGCCACCGTTTCACACTATTTATCACTGTCAACCACTGTCAACTACTGTCAACCAATGTCATTCACTGTCAACCACTGTAATCCACTGTCAACTGCTCTCGAAATATTTAGTACATTTTCTATTAATAATATTATTTTCCAGTGTTTTTCTTCTAGATATTTGAAATATACCAGTATTTTTAAAATTTCTTCTCTGTTTTACCTTGTTATTAAACTTGTTTGAATTTGCAATAAGTTTTTCTTCTAAAAGAACGAATTTAAATTCATTACTTGTTAAATTGGTCAACTATTGTAAACCACTGTCAACCACTCACCACAGTCAATTACTGTCAGTACTATCAACCATTGTCAACTACTATCAACTATTGTCAACTACTGTCATTCACTGTCAACCACTGCCAATTACTGTCATCCACTGGGAACCATGGTCATCCATCATCTATTAGCTTTATGCTAAAAATTGTTATCAGTATTATTTATTATTTGACATTTAAAATATAATATTTGTTAACTTTTATCTCTAAGCGTTTATGTACTTATTATTTATTACGTGTTATTTGTCGTCATCTGTCAACTGTTAACTAGTGTCAACAATTGTCAACTAGTGTCAACCACTGTTAACCACAGTCTACTGTTAACCATTGTTAACTACTGTTAACTGTTGTCAACCACTATCAACTACTGTCAACTATTGTCAACTACCGTTAACCACTGTCTACTGTTACTGTCTACTGTTCTCCATAAGAAAACAAAAGATAGCGCTAATAACCTGGAAACAAATGCGAATCGGGGGTTTCTGTTTACACAAAAAAATTTATCTTAAAAAGTGCCTGAAAATGTAAATATTTAATAGAGTTTAAAATTGGCAAATTTTGGTTTTTTCAAAATATCTTTAAATTGAAAAGAGTTAATGTAAATTTGAAATATGATTTGTTATGAACACTGTTTTCTGCAAAACATTTCCCATTTAACCGTTGCTCTATCTCTTCTAATAACTGAGATACCAATGGTGAGTATCGAAATTGGGACACAGTGTATTTATATATTATGCTTATTTAAATTTTTAATAAATATTTAATAAAAATTTCACGCTGATAATCTTACAAATTTGCATCCCATCATTTATAAGTTATAGTTGTATGTCATATTTTCTTCGTGTATTTTGACAATATAATTGTTTAAAATTTGTACCTTTTTATAATATTATACAACTATATATATTTTATATAAAAATTAAAAATGCAATTTGTACCATCTGAGTAGCGGTATTTTTGAATATTAGTATAAATTTCCATTTTATAATACAATAACCATTGATTAGTTTATAAATAAGTAGATATAATAGACAGTCTCTATTATTTAGATTAAAACAGACGAACCCTTCATCGGAATCACACCTACGTAAACGTCATTAGGCCCAGTAAGTATTAAATGTATCAATTTTCTACTCTCGTCAAAAATACGATTGAGACTACTGGCGCATAATTATAGTTTTCGTTAATTTTCATATTGAAACTCGCATTTATAAACCCTACGATTGAAAAATTATTATATGCGTGTATCGTATTAACGTGGGAAATCACAGGTAAATTTTATTTAAAAAAATTCACAAGTATATTCATGGATAGTTTTGTTCTGTCATCGCTGTCTTAATCGTATTTATTTACTGAAGAAACATACAAACCCATAATGCCAAAGGTGAAAACCACAATACAAGAATGAATTATTATTAGGTTCATTAAAAATTCATACCTCACCTATAAATTGTTAACACCTTGTATTCTTCTTCATTCAACACTTGATAATGAACTGCAAAGGTCGAAAGTATAGTTGTGTCAAAATTGATAATATATTGTAAACTTTGTTTGTGTATATTATACAATAAATAGTGGTATAAAAACTTAAAAATTATTTTCATTTAACCTTTTTAAGCGGTTACTTGTATAATTTAATTTATATGTAAACCATAATCACGAACGTATTACAAATTAAGAAAATATAAATTTCTTTAGTGCTTTTTTCCTGTTTTAATGCTTTTTCTGTGTATTAATGCTTTTTAAATACTTTTTTTTCCAAATATGTCGTTTTTTAAGTGCATTTTTTCATATTTTTATCTCTGGTTACGAGTTTCATTTCATTGTATTGAGTTGTTTTTATATTTATTTTATACAAGGTGGGGTAAAAGACCCGCTATCATTTAGATTGCGTGCCATCTTGGTTCTGTGACGTTTAGCTCAGTTTCCCTTTAACCATTGTGTTGTGTAGACGTCCAAATATTACTTTGAATAAATATAAGTCACAAGAACGAGCAGAAATAGTGACAATATTTATTGAAAATTATCGTTCCATTGTTGCCACTCAGCGAAAATTGACTCAAAAATATCCTAATCTCATTTTCTTCTCAGTGGCCACGTTAATAAACAGAATAGTCGGTTTTGGGTAACATACAACCCTCAATTAATCCATGAAACATCCACTAAAAACAACTGTATGATGTGGTTTTCATGCTGGAACATCATTGGTCCCTATTTTTTTGAAAATTACCAAGGTGTTGGAGTTACTGTTAATGCTGAATGGTACCAAGACATGATTCGAAATTTTCTTGTGCCTGAAATGGAAGAGCAAGGACTAGAGGATATGTGGTTACAGCAAGATGGGGCCACAGCACACACAGCCCGTTCAACAATTAAATTATTGAATGACGTTTTTCCACGAAGAGTAATTTCGCGAGGAGGCGATTTAGCATAGCCAGCCAGATCTCCGGACTTAACAGCAGCAGACTTTTTCTTATGTTTTTTTTTTAAATAAAAAGTTTATGTGAATAAGCCTCAAACGATTTAACATCTTAAAGACAATATCCGTCACGAAATTGAATAATCGTCATGAAAAATGCCCGAAAAAGAGCCGAAAGTTGCATAGGGAATCACGGTTACCATTTAGCCGATATAATTTTCCAATAACAACAAAAAAAATATATAAAGACCAAATAAACGTTTTATGAAAACCAAACTTACTTACCTTTTCTTTGAGCCAAGCTATAGGCGATCAAATGATAGCGAGACTTTTGCCCCACCTTGTATTTATCTGGTGACTAATCAGAAATTGCGTTGTAAAAATTTAAACGCATCTTGGTATTTTTTGTTTAACAAATTATAACTACTTTGTAGGTATATATCTGTCACCAAGTGGATAAATTAGTGGCGGCGGGTTTTATTAGCAAAATATTTTGGTCGCTCGAGTTTATATAAAATAAATAAATTCAATAAATAAATTCAAATATCTATAGACGTTTACTTTTAGATTACAAATTTAGTTTTGTGTCATAACGAAAACCATCCGAGACAGTTATAGTTATATAGTACTATTACTTTATTATTTTTTATTTTTTATGTTCGCGATATTTACAAGGCAATATTTAAAATAAATTTGAGAGCAGTGACGACGAATTTTATATGAACTATTATGATTAAGAATTAGAGTGCAATGAAAGTAGTAACGAAGGCTGCAGCGAAGAAGCTGCAGAAAATGATACTAGTGGTAGTGATAAAAGAAGTCGGGCATTACCTTTGCCCAATACAAGCAGCAGCGACGACGACGTAATTCACGATGCAAGAGAAGATAATTTATAGGCCATGGGTAAATTTTACAACGCAGGGTAATGTGCCACCCACGATGATAGATTTTACTTCTGGTGATGAAGCTGAAGGACCACAGATTCATGACAACTCTGGATCTCGATAGTGTAGCATCTGAGTCCACATTCCTTGGTGGTGTGGTGGAGCCAACCCAAGGCATTGGAAAATGCCAGGATCGCAGCAAGAGACTCTTAGGATGTCTAATGAAAGAGAAATCCCTTTCCCATTGTGGATTTACGTAAGTTGGATAGAACCGGTCAGTTCAGAAGCACATGCTCGGCAGTTTCTTCTTCGCACCACCTGCAGGTTGAACTAGAGTATAGTCTCAATCTATTTAGGTGCGATCTTAGATTGCAGGGTTATGTTAGGAGCCCTAGAACCGTAAGTTTTCTCTGGACAGTTGCATACAGTATCTGGCTCTAAGATTTTGCGGTGTTCACCTCTTTCTTTGCTTACAAGCCATCTTTTTGTTGCTCTTACCCTTATAACAGCCGCTACTGCGGCATATATATCAGTTCACTGATATATATGTCCAAGGATGGCAGCCGCAGCAGGGCTTCCATAGCCCCTTTTGGTGTTGTTCTCATGGCTCCTGTCGCGCTCAGAAACTCAGAAGCTGCGTTAGAAGTGGTCTAGAAGCCTTACGGCTGTTTTTATAGTTGTTCTTGGCCACCATATTACTAATGCAAATACCGCACGATGGCCCTCGATAGTCCCCATGTTTTCCCTACAACTCATTTGCATTGCCAGAGGGCTATGAATACTTTCTTAGATCTCTCCATCCGATGGGCATTCTAGTCCAGTTTGTTATCTAGAAGAATGCCCAAACATATGACTTCTTCATTCGGTGTGAGTTCCTTATCACGAATGCTTGATAAGTTAACATCCTTGATTTTCACCTTTTTCATTCTTTCTTTCATCCGACATACGGTTTGTTAACATACTTTTCGAGTTGTCGGAAAGTAATATCGTGATATCGTCAAAAGTTCAAGGAACATTTTGTTCCGTCCAGGGAAATTTCAGTGGATTAGTCTGTAGTTGGATTCAAAGACAGAATCAGTTTTGTGACTTACACCCAAATAAACCAACAAAGTGTGGAACCCGGATATTTGTTGGCAGATGCTAATACTGGATACATATATATTCCATTTTGCCTTAATACAAAAGCTTGACATCAGAAAATTTAATAACTCCTGACCTTCCTATAAGTTTACGAGTTGTGCTGCATTTGTGCCAAAATTTACTGGGAGGCAATTCTGGCAGTAAAGGATACTATATATTTACTCACAGGTATTATACAAGCCTAGCACTTGCATAAGAACTTTGGAAAATAAACGTTTACTTAACCGGAACTATCCAAATTAACCTAAAATTCCCAACTCTACAAAAAGACCGCAGTTTTCAGAGGATAATACATTTTCCGTCAGATGGGGAAACTAACGATTATTGGCCTGGAAAGATAAAGGGTTTGTCACTGCAGTTAGTAATTGCAATGTTTCGGGTACTCAGCCAATAAATAGAAAATTAAGTAGAGGAAATTTTAGTTAGTTTTGTTACTTACTTACTTATTTCTAGTTATAGAAAACATATATTCTTTGGCCAACCTGTGATGATTTAACCAAAACATTTCTGTTCAGAGTATTTCTAAGTTGATTTGCTTTGGTGGAGGTGCCGGTATTACGTTCTGCCCCTAAATATTGTTTATATAATTATATTCCCTAGATTTTTAAGGTGTAGTGTACTATAGTTAGGTATTCTTAGTAGTTTCAATAAATTATTTTGACACGTTAAAAAATAAAATATTATATGACCACATCCCCATCCTAGGTCAAGGGGTGTATTCAGGGGTTATGTTTTAATATTTCTTATTTAAGGATGGTGAACCTTATAGTTAAATATTGTCGCGGACAGGGGATATTTGGGACAGGAAATATCATGTCGCTTCCTGTCCGCAAGTATGTACGCCCGTGCTCAGCGGAATTCAAGGACTTCCTCGATAATAGTTAATAAGTAATTTTTATGCTGATTAGGGAAATCGAGGAGATCCGTGGGACCGCTGGGATGGGCAGTCGAGATTTAGCTGCTAATCGAAGAGGTTGTCCCAACATTTAGGTGGTCAAGTGTAGTAATAAATAGTTAAGTTGAAAGTTTGGTTTTCATCTTGTTCTTCGCCAAGTAAATAACCTCCCATTTTCCATTAAATTAGTCAATACTCCTACCTTTTGCATTTGATCTCGAAGTCGCGACGACCCCCCATGCGACATGTGGTGGAGGCACCAAACCCGTTTAATTTAATTTTAATATTTAATGTGTTGTAGAAAAAAATAATAACTTAAATAGAATTTTATTAATTGAGGTCAAGGGCAAAAGGAAACGTAAGTGTAATAAATATGTCCATGCTGTGAGTATTAACGAGTGTTATAATTGTAAGACGAAACCGCGACCTTGCGAACTATGTTTAAATTAAATGCAGTGCATTAACTCGGACTCAAATGTCGAAAAAGAAGCTAAATTACAACACTCTCTACCAAGCACAAATACTCGATCAGGAATTCGCTGAATTTCGCCAGACTACCAGAAGTACCGAAATTTTTGATACAAACGCTGGCAAAGTATTTACCGGTAGTAATAAAACCGCGGTACGCCCACTAAATCCATACCCGAAGAACCAAAAACGCTCAACAATACATCGGCTATTTTAAAAACGGGCTAAACAGTCAACCATTAGAACCAATCGTATTTATTCAAGAAAACATCGACAATTGGTCTATGTCGGAACCGCAGTCGCAGAATCAATTATTTCGTGTGACGATTTAAATACAACAAAAATACATCCACCGCAATTCGTAGCCCAGAACATTACAGCGACCACCGAATTTCCAAAAAGTGCAAACCAACTCCAGGAGCTTACAAAAATACCATCACGAAAAATGGCCTTCTCGACAATTTATGACGCGAATCTTACCTCTCTCACGCTCGCACAACCTAAATTCACAACACCCACATTTGACCCAACGACTCACAATGTTATATCACATCTTCGCCTTTTTGAACAAGCATCGTTTTCAAATGGTTGGGATGACAAATACCGGCTTCACCTTTTCGGCTCTTTCCTCGCAAATGAAGCATGTTTTTGGTACTCAAAATTTAGGACACAACCAATAAACTTCGATAAGACATGGGAGGATGCTTTTATTGCAGAGTTTGGGGGAGACGACCAAACGGGTGATATTAAATTAAAATTAGCTTGTCGGAAACAAGATATTAACGAAGATATTAAAATGTACTACTATGATGTGAGTAGATTATGTAAAGGGTTAGGACAGGTTAGCGACGAAAGAATAATCGAATATTTTTTGGCCGGGTTGCATCCCATCTACTTAGAAAAATACGCTGAGCTACGTTAGTCACGCATGACAAAAACGAAATTAAAAAAAGTAGTGTTAAAAATGAACGACATTCAGAAAGCGGCACTAACTGCAAGATTGCCATACGGTTGCAACCTCTTTATTCAAAATACGAATCCTTTTCTGCAACAACCTGATCCCCTCGTCCCCCACCATACTTACAACACCCATGCTAGCATACCTACACACTCTTTTTATAACCCGTACATATTTCTGACCAATAATTCGAAAACACAAAATGCAATAGAAAATTCCCATTACCATCCCAACAATCACCCTCCGATAAATAACGCTTTAAATCCGCATTTTCAATTACCGCGGCGCAATGGAAAAAACAACACTCATCGGCAATTTTCGAGGACCACTGATGGTAGACCAATTTGCTTTCGATGTCAGAAACCTGAACACACCGCACGATCTTGTATGGCACCTACACCACTTCCCGAAAACAATCCATACAACAGAGGCTACTCAATCGAATAGAGGCGTCACTAAAATTACCCAGTGCCGCCTTTTACAACGCAAATTCGTGCCACACCAAATCAGATATATTAACAACATTCGTAAAAATGAATGATATAACAACGGAAATTGTAATCGACACAGGGGCTTGTCAAAACATAATTTCAGAAAACATGCAGAAAAATTTAAACGAACCAAAGCAAACAAGCACTTATTACGTACGGCGGATAACAATATAGCACATGCTTTAGGAGAAGGTATCATTTACAGTCACGGTAAAAAATTAAAAAAACCCACTATATAGCCCTTTTATTAAAAATGTTTCCAAACCACTTATTTTATGCAATAATTTTCTTAAAAAACATGGCGCCGTGATAAATTATGTTGATAAGTCACTAGTTTTTAATGATAGGAAAGAAGAAGTAAACAAACAAAATGATTACATGGAACAATTAAACCGAGATATTGCAGAGCTTATGCAAATTGACGTTGATCATCACCCTAATCAAGAAATTAAAGCTACGCTGACGGAAACACTAATCGTGGAAGCAGGGCAGTGCATCGCCAGTTTTGCAAAAATACCCAACAGAGCAGGGAAAACAACACTGCGTCCTAATTACCAGTTTTTAAACCCTAAAAACTTAGAGTTAATTGAGATTGCAGATACGAGACTTCTCGAAGGATCCACCATAGGATTCTTAAAAGAAAGCAATGAAATCAACAACTTGTTTACTTTACCGGATGATCCAAATGGAAATATCTTAGAAAACCAACGTATACCGGCAGGCCACTTATCAATTAATCAAATGGGCGTAGTCAATGAATTAATCGCTTAATTTTCCGACGTATTCGCCGACGACAATGACGACCTAGGCTTTACAACCCTTCAAGTACATGAGATTGAACTAAACCCAGGGACGACACTTACAAAATGTAAACCTTACCGCACATCATACAAAGAAAAACAGGTTATTGAAATTCAAATCGAGGAAATGCTGCGAAATAATATTATAAGGCCTAGCAAATCACCATGGTCTTCGCTTGTTGTATTAGTGAAGAAAAAAGACAACTCTTGGTGATTTTGCGTATACTACCGAAAATTAAATTCCATGACTAAGAAAAATAACTACCCTTTACCGTTAATAGAAGACGTCCTAAACTCATTTAGCAAGAGCAAATATATTTTTACGCTGAACTTATTAAGCGGTTACTGGCAAGTGGGTGTTAAAGAAGAAAGCAAAGAACTGACAGCGTTTTGTACCCATAATTGCCTATACGAGTTCAACGTGCTACCGTTTGGATTATCTAACGCGCCAGCAACATTTCAAGCGTTGGCCTATATTGTTTTTCACGGACTTAAATTGAAGGACGTACTAATTTATTTAGATGATATCATCATTTTTAGCGAAACTTTTGAGGATCATATAGTTAAATTAAAAAAAAACGTTTTTGAGAGACTTCCGACAAGCGAATTTAAAATTAAAACCCTCTAAATGCATTTTATTTGAGAAGGAAATTAAAATGCTCGGATTTGTAATTAACGAAGAAGGAATTAAAACTGACCGTTAAAAAATTGCTGCAATCGAAAAATTTCCCGTTCCCACAAACACAAAAGACGTTCAAAGCACTGGTGGTTGTTTGGAGTCTCGGTAACTTAAGACAATTAGTTCACGGGCGACACATAACGATAGTAACAGATCATCATGCACTATGATGGTTAAAATATTGTCGGGATCCTACTGGAAAACTAGCGAGGTGGGCGATTAAATTGTCGGAGTATAATTACACAGTTGTGCATAAAAATGGTACAGCGCACAAGGACGCAGACTGTTTGTCTAGACATCCCGTCAAAACAGCAACAACAGCTGATGAGGAAATGCCAAACGAACTTCCTACATATCTAACGGGTGTCCAACAATTATTGCAGTCCCGGGTGGCGTTGGAATGAAAAACGTAGGTCGCTTCTTACATGTGCCAAATAAATGAACTTACATTTTAATTGTCAAACATAACCTAAACGTGCATTTAAATGCACTTTAATGCACGTTTAGGTTATGTTTGACAATTAAAATGTCAGTTCATTTATTTGGCACATGTAAGAATCGACGTACGTTTTTGATTCCAACGCCACCCGGGACTGCAATAATTGTTGGACACCCGTTATTAAGTTGTTACGGTGCGAAAATGCACTGCCTTTTATTCTCCGTCTTATCTCTTAGTGGCGTTACTTTTCGGCGCATTGATTTAATTCGATTAAGGATGCGTAATATCGGCAACCTCATTTACATATTTATAATTGATCTCTCTGACAGATGGCACTATTAAACCGTATTAGGTTCTCATTTCCGCTTCCTTTTATTCTTATTGTTGTTCTATGCAGTGGAACGCACGTGTTCATATAGTTTCAGTTTGTAATGAAATAATTAGCCGAAGTAGTGGCCTATTATATTGAACCCGTGTACTGGAATTCTCCAGCGTGGTGCGTTGTTTTTGGCATTGAATTTGGGTGCTGCGAGATTTTCCATCGTCTTCGACGGATTTACTTCCACGTGCAGACTTAACCTAAAAGGAGCCGGGAGAGGAAGGTAGGTGTTGCATTTCTTGTTACATCCTTAATTGAATATTCAGGCGTATGAGATTCTAATATTGTTTTCGTCCAGGTTTTCCACCTGGCTTCTTTTCTTCCTTCGTTTTTTCATTCTTCAGTCCAATTGGATACCCGTGTTGATTACGGAGCCCGTCCTTCAGTTGGCCTTAGTCCACTGCGAAACGTCATTCCACCAGGGGTGCAGACGTAATCGTAGCCTGCGGACCATATCATCGTGGTGTTCGCTCAGCTGATCGGAGGGATTGACAGACACGGCGGAAGAAGGCGTTAGCGCACTGCTGCTCTTCTATTCCGGGGACTGTATTTGTTCATGTTATTCCGTTGCAGTTTAAAGTATAATGTTCACATTTAGTTTATGTCTCTCAGTTCAGTTAAACGTATATCATTTATGCTCA
Organism: Ontholestes murinus; assembly: GCA_963969525.1. Classification (NCBI taxonomy): domain Eukaryota; kingdom Metazoa; phylum Arthropoda; class Insecta; order Coleoptera; family Staphylinidae; genus Ontholestes; species Ontholestes murinus. The sequence continues at coordinate 43,986,108 of OZ018389.1, read as the reverse complement.
GTTTACGTTTTCAGTTTAGTTAAGAACGTACATCATTTATGTTTAGTCTACGTTACTCAGTTTAAACATATGTCATTCATGTTCAGTTTATGCTATTCAGTTCAGTTAAGCATATATTTTTATTAAAGTTCAGATTAGTTTGACACTCAGTTTCAATTTAGTTACGTTAATCAGTTTTATGTTCATGTTATGTTATTCAAGTTGAGATTGAGTCAGTTATACGTTCGTAGTTGATCATTACATCTTATTACCGTGTTGATCTTTTAGTTAGTTTGCATATTATATAGTTACCTTATATTACTTAACTTAAAGTCACCAGTTTATCAGTAATTACACCGGCTCAGTTCTCGCGTTGTGTAAATTTTGTTGTAGGTTAACGACGTGGGATCTGCAGTAAGCGCTTGCCGCAGGTCAACGGATATTCGGTGAGTACGTTCATACCTTACTTAGCCAGTGTATATTGCAACCCCCTCTCATATCAGGGTGGTGAGTTTAAGGGATTCAATATTTATTCTTTCTTTTTTTACCTAAGTAATCTTACGTTATTTTTACGATATAACTGATGTCAATATTCTGTGTAAATCTTGTACTCAGGCCGTAGAGTTTATGTTCGTCTAAGGGGTGATAATTAGATTTGAATTATTACTATTGAATTTATTGATTACCATATTAATGTTTTTTTGAATTATTACTATTGAATTTATCTACTATTTTGAATTATTACTATTGAATTTATTTACTATTTTGAATTATTACTGTTGAATTTATTGACTGCCATATTATCGTATTTTGAATGACTACTATTGAATTTATTGTTATGTATAAGATTGTATTGTGAACTATTACCATCGAATTAGTTCCTTTGTTCATTCATCTTGACATTATTATATTTTGAATTATTATTATAGTACTTTATTGAATATTTTGAATTACTATTATTAATTGAATATCTTATTTTGTTTTGTTGTTCTTGTATTAGAATATAATCCACTGCTTTTGGAATTAAATATCTTATTTCTTTGGTTACTCATTCGTTTTATTTAACAACATAGGTTTCGAGCTTTTACCTCCCAACCTTCCTGAGAGTAGACTTTAATTTTAAGCTCGTGGCGCTCCTTTACAACTTTGAACCCAGCCACTCTATCGGCTGACAGCAGGGTAAGTCTACTTTAGGGGAGGATACTGGTTGCTATAACGAATTCGAGTGAACGTGATTATTTTCTTTTGTATTTGCAAAATTTTGTCTTTTGTAAAGCGAGCTCCAACGTTACTGCTCTAGGGCTAATCATTGGCTCGCGGGTAACGTAATAAAAGTAGCGCCCAACGTGGATTTTAAATTTTAACCCCACAACATAAATATTTTTCGGCCGAATTTAGTTGTTTATTTTTCGTGTGTTAGTAAAAAAAAAGAGGCCTAGTCAAATCTCTTTTTTTTTTCGTTGAAGGAAATGGCGGGAAATCTGGAGTTAAACCCTGTATATTTGAAGAAGGATGAGCTAAAGTACGAATTATTAGTTCGTGGTGTGAATGTGTCTGCTTCTCAAACGAAGTCTGATTTTATCTCTTGTTTAAGAACTTTGTTGGTTTTAGAACAACAGCAGTTATCTTTGACATACCCGAAACTAGATTTAGATGTGACAAATGAATTAAAAATTATTTCTGAATTGGTAGTAGAACTTGATAGGAAAATTAAAAGATTTGTCGAGGGGAACAGTAAGTTGAAAGTTGAAGGTTTGCAAGCTCGTTGTGCCCATGTTATTGGCCGTATCAATAGATTAGCTCAGCTTACATTATCGAGTGATCAGGAAGCTCAGAAATCTTCTTTGTACTCGAATATCTTATCATCTGCAGGTAACATTGTAAAATCTAAATCTGTTAGTGCTGAACCAGACATGAGTATGATATTTTTGGATGATGAGGAGAATGTTGACTCTGAGGTGGATGACGATGATGATGACGTCCTAGTTGAAACTCCTAATCTTAGGAATCGATCTTACCTTTGTCGATCACAACCAGTAGAGAAATGGAATGTCAAATTCAGTGGCGATCACAAACTATCTTTGCATAATTTTTTGGAACGGGTCGAAGAGCTGAAGTGTGCTAGGCACGTCTCGGATGAACAACTGTTTGCGTCCGCAATCGATCTTTTTGAGGGAAAAGCGCTTATGTGGTTTCGCGCTAATAAAACACGATTCCACGATTGGACTGGTTTAGTTGGATTGTTGAAAAAACATTTCGAACCGCCTGATTATCGTTCTAGATTATTTAATGATATTTTATCTCGTACTCAGGATCCCTCAGAAACCTTTATCGAATATTACTCTTGTATGGCGGCCATGTTTCGAAGATATGCTGGTATGTCTGAGGAAATTAAATTGAATATTCTCACTCGGAATTTAGCTCCTTTCTATACTATGCAATTACCTACTGTGTGTACCTTGCACGAGCTTGAGGAGGAATGCTTGAAACTCGAAGCAAAAAGGTATCGATCCGAGAATTATAAACCCCCATCCAAATCTCGCAGCAAATATGTTGAGCCTGACTTAGCTTTTGTGAATTCCGTAATTCCTTCTAGTTCGAACTCTGTCCACGAGAGCCAATCATCTGAAAGTTCTAGTGGTCAATCCAGAACCATTGTTTGCTACAATTGTAGAGGGAAAGGTCATGTAGCGCGCAATTGTCCTAACCAAAAGAGGAAGGTTTGCTATCGGTGTGGTGCTGAGAATGTTACTGTCCTCACTTGCAAGACCTGTAATTCGGGAAACGTGCGAAGGAGGACCTAAACGGTCGTATTGGTTCCTCCAGAGCAAAACCCTCGACCGACTTTGCTCATACCTCCAATTCAATTATTTTGGATTATGTTCTGTCGCATGTGTCGTCCGATAAGCGTCCTTATTTGGAAGTAAGTGTTTTTGGAGCGAAAATATTAGGGTTACTTGATTCCGGTGCGAACAAAACAATTGTAGGTTCGACTGGATGGTCTTTTCTTCAGACTTTAGGTTTTAAATTGAGTGGTAAAAGTAGTAGCTGTACTATAGCTGATGGTACTTCGTGTCTTGTAATTGGTGTTGTGTATGTTCCTTTTGAATTAATGGGGAAAACCCGTATTGTGGAAGTGTTAGTTGTCCCTGATTTGTCCCATAAGTTAATTCTTGGTATTGACTTTTGGTTATCTATGGGAATTGTCCCAAATTTAAGGGAAGATGTTTGGCATTTCCTTGGTGATAAGGAAATCGCAGAAGTAAGTAGCATTGAAAGCGAGAACTCGCTTAGCTGGGAGCAAAGGTGTGCCCTCAATAAGCTAATTTCTGAGGTGACCAAGTTGATGAGTACTTCTTTGGGTCGCACTACCTTAGTAGAGCACGTAATCGAGGTTATCCCTGGCACTAGGCCTATTAAACAGCGATTCTATCCTGTCTCTCCGTTCAAGCGTAAGCTAATTGATGACGAGATATCGAAAATGTTAAAGGATGGTGTGATAGAGCCGTGCAAGAGTCCGTGGTCTTCACCGGTTTGTCTAGTGACCAAGAAGGACAATTCGTATAGGTTTTGTGTTGATTACCGCCAGCTGAACGCTGTCACTAAGAAGGACGCATATCCTCTGCCATTGATTTCATCTATCTTAGATATGCTTCGTGATGCAAAGTACTTAAGCACCCTAGACATCAAAAGTGCTTATTGGCAAGTCCCCATTGCTCAGGATAGTAGGGATTATACCGCTTTCTCTGTACCTTCTGGGTTGTATAGGTTTCGAGTGATGCCCTTCGGTCTTTCAAACGCTCCTGCTACTTATCAGAGACTTATGGATCAAATATTAGGGAACGATTTGGGTGATAAGGTTTTTTGTTATCTAGACGATATCGTGATCGTAACACAGGATTTCGAATCTCACTTAAAAATTTTGTCAGTTGTTTTCGAGAGGTTGCATGCTGCAGGGCTTGTGCTGAGTTTTGATAAGTGTCATTTTTGTTGTCCGAAAATTAAGTATTTAGGATTCGTGGTGGATGCTAACGGACTGCATCCAGACCCGGAAAAGGTTGAGGCGATTGTGAATATTCCCTCACCTAAGACCACAAAACAAGTTAGGTCCTTTATCGGTACAGCTTCTTGGTACCGAAGATTTGTCCCTGATTTTTCGAGAGTCATAGCTCCGTTGACTGGTCTAATGAAAAAGAATGTAAAATTTAATTGGTCGAGTGATTGTGAGAAAGCTTTTAACAAAATTAAGGAATGCTTAATTTCTGCTCCCGTACTCCACTGTCCGGATTTTAACCGTCCGTTTGTGCTGCAGACCGACGCGTCCGCATTTGGTCTTGGCGCTGTGTTAACTCAACAGTTTCCTGAAGGTGAGAAAGTGATTAGTTACTTATCTCGATCGCTTACTCCGCAGGAAAGGAAATACTCCACTACTGAACGAGAGTGCTTGGCGGTAATTTGGTCGATTGAGAAGTTGCGTCATTATCTGGAAGGCTATCACTTTAAAGTGGTAACCGACCATTACTCCTTATTATGGTTGCATCGTCTGAAGGATCCTCAAGGTCGTTTAGCTAGATGGGCCTTACGCCTTCAGCCTTACGACTTCGAGCTAATACACCGTAAAGGGAAGGAACATGTGGTTCCAGATTTTCTGTCGCGCAGTGTTCCACACGTTAACTCGATCGATGTCTCTGAGTCCGTTAACGATCAATGGTATTTGAAAATGTTGGAAAACGTACGTAAGCTTCCTAACCGTTACCCTACGTGGCGGGTCCAAGATCTTCAGTTGTATAAGTATGTCCCCTCTAAACTGTCCAAGTTCGACGAAGGTTATAGTTGGAAGATTGTGCTTCCAAAAGAAAGGAGACTAAGCGTAATTAAGGCTAATCATGATGATCCTACTTGTGGTCACGGAGGTATCTTCAAGACGGTTGCTCGAATTTCGGATAGGTATTATTGGCCTAAGCTTCGATTAGATGTAGCTCGGTTTGTGAATCGTTGTAACGTGTGTATCAGTACGAAACCTTTGCAGCAGCGTCCTGCTGGGTTGATGTTAAGTAAAACCCCTACTGTAGATAAACCTTGGCAACTGGTTTGTGCCGACCTTATGGGCCCATTGCCTAGGACGTCGAGAGGTTACTGTTATATCTTGGCAGTGTCGGATAGTTTCAGTAAATTTGTACTGTTGTTTCCGTTGAGAAGTGCTACTGCTCAAAAGGTGGTGGAAGTTATGGAAGAGCAAGTATTTTTAATCTTTGGTGCTCCTTCTGTCTTGATCGTAGATAATGGAGTGCAGTTTAAAAGCAATATCTTTAAGAAGTTAACGTCCTCTTACAATGTTAAAGTAGCGTATACTGCTAATTATCATGCCCAAGCTAATCCCACAGAAAAGGTGAATCGTGTGGTGAAAACCATGCTTGCTTCCTACGTGCAAGCTAAGCATAATACTTGGGATAAATATCTCGCTCAGGTCGGGTTCGCAATTCGATCTGCGAAACATGAAGTGACTGGTTTTAGTCCTAATTCCCTTATGTTTGGCCGGGAGATTTATTTAGATAATCGTAGTAGCAAGCCGCCGATTGATCCGCAGGATATTCAGATAGATCGTGGCAGTAACTTGTTAGAGGAAAGGGAAATTGCTTTCACAAAAATATATGCCGACGTTAAGGATAAATTAAAACGGGCATACGAACGCGCTCGAATGCAATATAATTTACGGCGTAGAGATGTACGGTTTCGACAGGGTCAGAAGGTATGGAAACGTAACTATGTATTGTCAGATGCTAGCAAGAAATTCACATCTAAATTTGCTCCTAAATTTATTGGTCCTTTCACCGTCTCTCAGGTAGTCTCGCCTTGGTCGTATCGCTTGACTGATAAAGACAATCGAGATTGCGGCGTCTGGCATGCCAAGGACTTGAAAGCTCACCCACCCGATGATCCAGGTGGAGTTTAACTTTTTTGGATTGCTTTAGTTCTTTGATTGTTTTCCCTCTTTGTCATCTTTGTGGGGTCCGCCATCATAGCATTTCCTCTCTTTATTTGGTTCTCTCTTTCATTCACTAGTTCTACCTGTGTGTATCTTGAAATTTGGAATAATGTTAAGTACTTCGTCATGTAGACATTGTGCTCTATATGAGCTCAGTTTTTGCTGGTTTTAATTGCATGACAAAGTTTATTACGCGGTGAGTTGGTTTAGGAATTTGTTTGGAGATTAGTAGTAAGGCCCGTAATAAAACGCTTCGGCGGATATTTAGGTACGACAAAAACATTGTTCCAAGAAAACCCTTTTCGTTATTTCTCTTCTTTCTTCTAGTCATTGTTTCTTTTCTTCTCTTTCGACATAGGGGCTAGACCAAAGAGAATACGGTCTTATTAATTTTGGCGTTTGAATGGCAATGCAGTGCGAGAGGAGTCAATTGTTGTCTTGGTTGGTTTAGGACTCCATCTTTTATTGCGAGGTCGGGGCAATAAAACCTCTGACTACAATCTCTGTAGTCAGTAGGGCATGAGAAATGTTGAGGGAGGTGTGTTGCTGTACATTTCGATTGTATGAGTTTCTCAGGTCACTCTCCAAGTCCATTGTATTCCCACACTTGTTATTTAAGTTTGGAAAACGCGAGAGGAGTTGTTGTTTTGGTTGGTTTAGGACTCCATCTTTTATTGCGAGGTCGGGGCAATAAAACCTCTGACTACAATCTCTGTAGTCAGTAGGGCGAGAAATGTTGAGGGAGGTGTGTTGCTGTACATTTCTTGTTTGTAGCTTGTTTTACTCTTGCAGGGAGTAGTAGTCCGCTTTTTAATCCCGTAGACTTTCTTTTTTGGTATGAGTTTTCCATTTTCCAGGTCATTCTATGATTTTGTTGTATGTTGAAGTTCTCGAGGTTTAGTAACTTCGAAAAACTTCATACGAAGTTTTTCTCGGGGGAGTAAAGGGGGAGTTGTTACGGTGCAAAAATGCACTGCCTTTTATTCTCCGTCTTATCTCTTAGTGGCGTTACTTTTCGGCGCATTGATTTAATTCGATTAAGGATGCGTAATATCGGCAACCTCATTTACATATTTATAATTGATCTCTCTGACAGATGGCACTATTAAACCGTATTAGGTTCTCATTTCCGCTTCCTTTTATTCTTATTGTTGTTCTATGCAGTGGAACGCACGTGTTCATATAGTTTCAGTTTGTAATGAAATAATTAGCCGAAGTAGTGGCCTATTATATTGAACCCGTGTACTGGAATTCTCCAGCGTGGTGCGTTGTTTTTGGCATTGAATTTGGGTGCTGCGAGATTTTCCATCGTCTTCGACGGATTTACTTCCACGTGCAGACTTAACCTAAAAGGAGCCGGGAGAGGAAGGTAGGTGTTGCATTTCTTGTTACATCCTTAATTGAATATTCAGGCGTATGAGATTCTAATATTGTTTTCGTCCAGGTTTTCCACCTGGCTTCTTTTCTTCCTTCGTTTCTTCATTCTTCAGTCCAATTGGATACCCGTGTTGATTACGGAGCCCGTCCTTCAGTTGGCCTTAGTCCACTGCGAAACGTCATTCCACCAGGGGTGCAGACGTAATCGTAGCCTGTGGACCATATCATCGTGGTGTTCGCTCAGCTGATCGGAGGGATTGACAGACACGGCGGAAGAAGGCGTTAGCGCACTGCTGCTCTTCTATTCCGGGGACTGTATTTGTTCATGTTATTCCGTTGCAGTTTAAAGTATAATGTTCACATTTAGTTTATGTCTCTCAGTTCAGTTAAACGTATATCATTTATGCTCAGTTTACGTTTTCAGTTTAGTTAAGAACGTACATCATTTATGTTTAGTCTACGTTACTCAGTTTAAACATATGTCATTCATGTTCAGTTTATGCTATTCAGTTCAGTTAAGCATATATTTTTATTAAAGTTCAGATTAGTTTGACACTCAGTTTCAATTTAGTTACGTTAATCAGTTTTATGTTCATGTTATGTTATTCAAGTTGAGATTGAGTCAGTTATACGTTCGTAGTTGATCATTACATCTTATTACCGTGTTGATCTTTTAGTTAGTTTGCATATTATATAGTTACCTTATATTACTTAACTTAAAGTCACCAGTTTATCAGTAATTACACCGGCTCAGTTCTCGCGTTGTGTAAATTTTGTTGTAGGTTAACGACGTGGGATCTGCAGTAAGCGCTTGCCGCAGGTCAACGGATATTCGGTGAGTACGTTCATACCTTACTTAGCCAGTGTATATTGCAACCCCCTCTCATATCAGGGTGGTGAGTTTAAGGGATTCAATATTTATTCTTTCTTTTTTTACCTAAGTAATCTTACGTTATTTTTACGATATAACTGATGTCAATATTCTGTGTAAATCTTGTACTCAGGCCGTAGAGTTTATGTTCGTCTAAGGGGTGATAATTAGATTTGAATTATTACTATTGAATTTATTGATTACCATATTAATGTTTTTTTGAATTATTACTATTGAATTTATCTACTATTTTGAATTATTACTATTGAATTTATTTACTATTTTGAATTATTACTGTTGAATTTATTGACTGCCATATTATCGTATTTTGAATGACTACTATTGAATTTATTGTTATGTATAAGATTGTATTGTGAACTATTACCATCGAATTAGTTCCTTTGTTCATTCATCTTGACATTATTATATTTTGAATTATTATTATAGTACTTTATTGAATATTTTGAATTACTATTATTAATTGAATATCTTATTTTGTTTTGTTGTTCTTGTATTAGAATATAATCCACTGCTTTTGGAATTAAATATCTTATTTCTTTGGTTACTCATTCGTTTTATTTAACAACATAGGTTTCGAGCTTTTACCTCCCAACCTTCCTGAGAGTAGACTTTAATTTTAAGCTCGTGGCGCTCCTTTACAACTTTGAACCCAGCCACTCTATCGGCTGACAGCAGGGTAAGTCTACTTTAGGGGAGGATACTGGTTGCTATAACGAATTCGAGTGAACGTGATTATTTTCTTTTGTATTTGCAAAATTTTGTCTTTTGTAAAGCGAGCTCCAACGTTACTGCTCTAGGGCTAATCATTGGCTCGCGGGTAACGTAATAAAGTGCAGATGATATCATAAAGGAGCAAAAGCAAGATGACAAATTACAAGAAGTAATCAATATCATATTAGATACCTCCAATACTCTCGGTACGCAGGCGATGCGAAGAAGAGCTCGTAATTATGTGATAGATACCGGTGCATTATATAAGAAAAATTAACACCTTCTTTGTATCCCAAGTCACTTCAAATTTGACATCCTGTATAGCAACCATTCTGAACCTATGGCTGGACATTTTGGCGTCACAAAAACACTAAATAGAGTAGCAACAAGATATTTTTGGGACGGCATGAGAAATGACATAAATTCGTCCGCGGCTGCCCAGATTGTCAAGCAAGAAAACGCATGGAAAATATGAAACCTCTTGGCTTGCTGCAACCAATCAAAGTAGGGAAACCATTTGATTTAATCGGAATTGACCTACGAGGACCCTTCAGGGAGAGCATATCGGGAAAAACTATGATTATTGTGGCAACCGACTACGCGATGAAGCCCTATGAAAGGATACCACAGGGATGGATCCCGTCGCTGCTGGAGCGAAGTACCTGCAAATATTGTAGGAAATGGGAGTTAAGTGTACGGTAACGGTACCGTACCGTATTACTTAATCCAGCGACTTCACATTTTCGCTAGACGTTAGGTAGGCGGTACCAGTCTAAGGGCGATCCAAATGAGAAATGATTAAATGATGATGATTACTATTATGTTGATTGTATCGAGAGTTGACATGTGTGAATGTAGGGCGAATATTACGCAAACATAAGGTCTCAAATTTAGTTAATTTATTAGTTATAGTGAGAAAATTGACTCAGTAGGGATTTGTTAGGAACAAATACGGTAAATGAAGGATTTAATAAAATTCAAATTAATGATAATAGGGATAAGATTAAAAATAAAGTTTAATTGGCACCATACAATAAAAATAATAATTGATATAATATAAGTTTAATATTGGTACTAGGTAAATAGAATAACAAGTAGGATACTTATTTACGAAAGTTAGAAGTAAGACCTTAGGAGTAATTTTATTATTATTAGTAATGTAGGTGTAAGTTAAAAGTGTATTATAGTTCAATTTATTTTTATTATGGAAGAACATCTGCCGATATGTATTTTTGCAGCCGTTACACTACCCACACTGCCGAGATACCAAGGACCTGGAGGATAGAAGGCGACATCTGATAGGTCATGTTGAATCGTCATAATACAATTGGCGCACCCAAATGACAGCAAGCAGAAGAGCGCAGCTTACATTAATAAATGCAGCTGGCCCAGACCAAATTCAACACAGCACAAACAAACTAATATGCCCCGCAGTTCACTAGCCAGGAACAGAGCACATGCAACAATCCTGACCTGGAAAATTAGAAGGAAATCCATCAATGAAGCACCATATATGTACTCTAACCAAGGGGGCCAAGTTGGCAAGTCTTTGGGAGGCCAGTACCATAAATGCTCCACGAAGCAGCTCACAGCAAACAGTCACCTGCAAAGATGCTTGACCAACTCAACTTGTCTTCTGGTAAGAGGTCAGCCGACACCTCGGACTCGTCAAGAGTGGATAGACTCACAAGTGATGGTGTAGTGTGGACTCTAGAGACCCTAAGTACTATAGGTTAGGTTAGGCTAAGATAGTTGTGTAATCGTTGGGGCACCAAGAGAAGAGAGAAGAAGAGGAAAGTTTGTGAAAGTGGGATATGGTAAATTGGATATTGATAACAAATGTCTATTATGGAATGAGGTGAAAGATCAATATAAAGAAATAATTGAAAAAAACTAAGAAGAAAAATGTATGGGGAAGACGTGGGGTTCTTAAAACTGGGGTTCTGGAACGTGGCGGGGATAAAATCAAAATGTAGGGGGGAGAAGTGGCAGAAAGATTTTGAAGAGTGGGTAACAGGAAAGGATATAGTAGGGATAGTTGAAACGTGGCTGGTAGAAGAGGAGTGGGAGGGGGTGAGGGAAAAGTTACCTGCGGGGTTTAAATGGGTAATGAGAGGGGCAACTAAGGAGGCAAATCGAGGAAGAGCAAAGGGGGGTATTATCGTGGGAACAATAGAGGGGCTACAAAGCGGAGATATGGAATATAAAAAGGAGGTGTCAGCAGGGAAGGACACATCTGAGAATTGGGACAGTATACGTAAATAACAACTGGGAAGAAGTGAGACAAGAAATAGAGAATGAGGCGAGCAAGGGAAATAGATGTATAGTGGGAGGGGATTTTAATGCAAGGATCGGAGAAAGATGTGGGGGGGTAAATAATCAAGGCGAATTGATACGGAGGAGATCACAAGACAAGCATATTAATAAAGAAGGAAGAAACTTGGGAGACTGGATTTTGGAGGAAGGGTGGGATGTATTAAATGAATGCACTGAGGGTGATTGGGAGGGGAAAAAGACGTACCTGGGGCAACAAGGATCATCAGTTATCGATTATGTGTTAGTAAAGGGGATAGAAAGAGAATAAATTAAAAAAAATGGATATAGAAGAGGTGCTAGGATCGGACCATTGGCCGATATCTACAGAAATATTGATGGATGAGTGTGAGAGTAAGGGACAGAAACGAGATAGCTGGAAGATAGCAGATGGAAGAAGAGAATTGGAGAGCATGAGACTTCAACTGGCAAAGATTAAATGGGGAGATATTAAGACCATGGAAGAGATGGAAGGGGCCATAGCCAGATGTGGGTACAGAGTGAAAAGAGGAAGTAGAGGTCATCACCCATGGTTCGATGTAGAGTGTGCTGAGGCAAAGAGAGAAGTAAGAAAAGCAGTCAGAGACTGGAGAGTGGGAGGAGGTGAAGACCGATTGGTGGTGCAGAAAAGAACAAGATATAGTAAGATGTATGAGGAGAAGAAGCTACAATCAATCAAACAAATAGAAACAGAGATGAGGAGGTGCCGAAATGAAAAGGAATTGTGGTCGATATTAAGGAGAGGAGGCGAAACAATAAAGCAGGAGATCTCATTAGCAGAGTGGGTGGGACACTGTGAGAGTATGTGTGGGGAGCCGGCAGGGGTGGGAGAGTATCAACGCATAGATGAAGTGGAGGTGTTTACAGAGGGAGAAGTAGAAAGGGCTTTTGAGGAAATTAAAAGAGGCAGGGCTGCGGGACTGGATGGGTTGAAGGCCGAAATGTGGAAGATAGTGGGAGAAGAAGGGAAGAGGCAGTTCGGAGTTTTGTTGAACAGGATGTGGAGAGGCGAGTCAGAACTGCCGGAGTCTTGGCGAGTAGGCGTAATGTGCCCGGTACACAAGGGGGGCAACAAAAAAGAGATTGGAAACTACAGAGGAATTTCAATCATGTGTACCGGGTACAAGATTGCCATGACGGTGGTAAACAACCGGCTAGAAGAAGAGGTGGAGGAAAAAGGATTATTGCCGAAAACGCAAGGCGGATTTAGAAAGGGCAGGGGAACGCGAGATCAAATCTTTACGCTTGCAAGGGTGGTTGAGAGGATGTTAGAGGAAAAAAAGAGTGTATACGCGGTATTTGTAGACTTGAAAGCGGCGTATGATTCTGTGCCTAGGGAGAAATTGATGGAATGTCTGAAGAGGAGAGGTGTGAGTACGGTGACTGTGGAATGGGTGACGAGGGTGTATGGAGAGACATGGATGAGAGCGAAAGTGGGGGAGAATATGTCAGACAAGGTTAGGATGTGGAAGGGGGTAAGACAAGGATGCCCGCTCAGCCCTTTGTTATTTAATATATATATGAGTGAGCTTGAGGAGGTGCTAAGAAAAGGGCAGGCGGGCGGAGTAGTGATTGGGAGAATGAAAGTATAGATATTGGCGTACGCGGATGACATAGTGCTACTGGCGAGAGACTTGGGAGAGATGAAAGATATGTTAGGAAGAGTTGAGAGGTATATGGATAAAAGGGGTTTATGCGTGAATGTAAAGAAAACAAAATGGATGAAGTTTAGGAATAGAGGAAGAGAAGGGCGAGTGGAGGAATTGAAATGGAAAGGAGAAGTGATTGAGAGAGTAAAAGAATTTAAATATCTGGGGTTTGTGTTTACGAGTGGTGGGGGATACAGGGAGCACGTCAAATACTTACAACAGAAAGCAAGGAAGGCATGGTGCATCGTAAAAGAGAAGTGGGGAAAGCTGGTAGAGGGAAACTTCCTGATGACGTGTAAACTGTGGGATGCGTGCGTGAAACCAATATTGATGTATGGTGTGGAAACGTGGGGAATGAAAGAGTATGATTGCATCGAGAGAGAGCAGACGACGTTCCTGAAGCAGCTACTAGGAGTGGAGAGATCAACTCCTAGGTATATTCTGCTTCAGGAATCAAATCGGTATAGTATGCACGTAGAGGCCATGGAAAGAGTGTCTAGGTATGAGATGAATGTGAGTACGTGCAATAGTGAGAGATTGGTGAAAGAGGTATGGAAAACGTGTGTGGGGGTAGGAGAGTGTAAATGGAGATTGGAAAGAAAAAAAATGTATGAAAGAGCGGGAATGGCGGAAACTGTAGTGAACGATTGGCTGGAGCAGGGAGTGAATGTATCTGCTTGGATGAGAGAAAAATGGATGGAAGTGGAAGCGCAAGAAAGGCAAGAGAGTATTGTAAGGAGTGGGTACAACCCAATGTATAGAAGATGGCAGGTGTATGGAAGGGTGCCAGAGTATCTATTAAAGGCAGAGTGGACAAGGTCCAAGAGAGTGACTCTGGCAAGAGCTAGATGTGGATCGGACGAAAGAGGAAGGAAGGTATGGATGGGGGAACGGTATGGTAGGTGTGCGTTGTGCGAGAATGGAAGGGACACATGGAGCCATCTAGGCGAAGAGTGCAAGGAATTGCGTGATGAATGGATAGGGGGAATGAAAAGGATAGAGGAATGGATGAGAGAGAATGGGGCGGGCGTAGAGATTGTGATAAGAGTGGGTTGGGAAAAAGAAATCCGAAGAAAGGGGGACTGAGATAAGAGGAATAGTGTTACAGTATATTTATGATTTATTTGATGTATATATGTATATATGTTTGTAAAGGATGCCAATAAAGGTTTTTTTTTTTTTTTTTTTTTTTTATAATGTCACTCCCTGTCCGCGAGTAAGTACGCCCGTGCTCAGCGAAATTCAAGGACTTCCTCGATAATTGTTAATAAGTAATTTTTATGCTGATTAGGGAAATCGAGGAAGATCCATGGGACCATTTAGGTAGTCAAGTGTAGTAATAAATAGTTAAGTTGAAAGTTTAGTTTTCATCTTGTTCTTCGCCTAAGTAACCTACCATTTTCCATTAAATTAGTCAATAATCCTACCTTTCGCCTTTGATCTCGAAGTGGCGACGACCCCCACGCGACAATATGGACACATTTCCATTAAAAAAATCCATCTTGATTGGACATGAAAAAAAAAATTCCGAGTTACTGGCTAACTGTCTAAAGAATAATTACGAGTGCAAAGGGTTAATATTTAGCTCATGGATAGATTTTAGTTATTATAAAATGAATACAACAATTATAATAAGTTTTAGTGGTTAAAAACATAGTAAGTGTTGTATTCAGTGTTCATTATGAATTACCAGATAATAACGGTCGCAACCATCATTATGATTAAATGTATACAAAATTACAATTTAATTTTTAAATACTTTTCCATAATATTATATAATGCATAAAGAAACTATGTTTTTTTTAGTTTAAAGCAGTTACATGTAGAATTTATATGTAAAAAATATTGATAAACGTATTATATATTAAGAAAAATAGTTTTCTTTAATGCTTTTTAAATGCTCTTTTTCTAAATTTAGTGCTTTTCTAGATGCTTTTTGTCAATTTTTTAAAGCTTTTTAATCCACTCTCTAATCATCATTATTATTGAATACCATTAAGGAAGTCTAGTTACACATAATGGTTGAACACTATTTATACTGGCAATATAATTATGTATAACTAAAAATTTATATTTCCTGGTAATATGTTGTTTTTTTTTTTTTAATATCGCGAGTAGGTTTGATGTATAAAACAGTCAGTTCGTATTGATCTAAGATAATATTTTGAACTGCCCATGTACTAATATATTTATTAGTTGGGTATAATGAAAAGGACAGGATAACTTTAATGTTTTCGAATAACATTTTATCACTGGATGTATTATATATAGATAATAAGGTTTTAACCGTCACCCTGATTGTTTTCTTTGCCTTAAGCGGTATCCCGCTTAGATTGATTAATGCATCAATAATTTAGTTATGAGTATGAAACCCTCTTACGCCATAACAATCATAACCAAGGCCTCATATATCGTGTCCTCGGATTAAGATTGATTGCCACATTAGTAGTAAGTAAGCATATTGTAATTACAGGAAATTGCTTTGAGCGGAAAATTAATATTCAACACTAATAAGCAATATCATGATATTGTATTGGTTTATATATTATTGTGTAATAATTACTATTTATTTTATAACCAGGATCGCACTGCTTTAAATACTTTACTTGTAATTTACTTCTAATTTAAGTTTTCTGAGACAAAAAGATGACCATCGCTCTATAGTTATGAATGTTATAAGTAAAATAGTAAAAAAGGTATAAAGGTAGAATTTTACTTATCAGGAATAGCACAAAACATCCTTAACAAATACTACAAACTTACGTAAATACAATGAGTCCTCAGGCATTTACATAAATAAAGACTTAAGAAAGAGAGAAAATTAACATGTCGCGGTGGTGGTAATCAGTTATCAAGAAATGTTAGACTTAATCATTTGTGTGTCAAATCAGATTCATAAAATCTTTCAAAATTAAATTTGTGTATTAACAGAACCATAAGTAGGCATAAGCACACATTTTATAATATGCGTTCAAATACGATACATCATTTACATTCCCCAATCATTTTAATTTGCAATTCAGCAAATACTAAATAGGATGAGAATGATATATCTCATGTAAACTTATCAACACTTCAGACATTTTTACATAGAAGTTTTGCGTAATACATTAGAATATAATTTAAATTTTGTAACAATTATTTAGTTAGTTATTATTTTATAGTAGTAACATATATTTATTGACAAATTTTGTACATATTTACATTGGAATAATGAAGAATGAATATGGTGTTAATGTATTAATTTGTTAAAAGGCTATCGACCAGAGGTCTTTCTGCCTTGTTTTGTCCAGTCATATGGCGTCAGTCGTTAATGCGTGAAAGGATGAAATGATAAAATGAAATCGAATATGGTTGAATTGGGATTTTTAAATTTAGGGTTAATATTAGGGTTTCTGGGAAGACAATATTGGGATAAGATATGGAAGTTGAAAGGATTTTTGGAGAATTTTTCTGATAGGAATCGAAGGCGTTCCAGGAAAGGGATAACTAAAGTGGTATCATAGAGGAGCTGATTAGATGGATTGTGTAAAGGATTAAGAGGATGTCGGAGTTTGGTTAGGGTATGAAAGGATGCTTGCTCGCTAACTTTAATATTACGGGATGTTGGATTGCTGGGATTGGAATAGAGGGCACAACCATAGTCAAGAAGTGGACGGCAGATGATTTTGTATATTTTAACCGCTGTTTTTGTGTTAATACCACTGTTTTTATAAGTTAAACTTCTAAAGAATTTTGCTCTAGAAGTAATTTTACCTTTCATTATGGCTGTATGTTTTTTAAAATTGATTTTTTGATCTATGGTTATGCCCAAGTACTTAACGGAAGCTGTGGGCGGGATCATGGTTTGAGAAATATGGACATTGTAAGGTGAGTTATTGGTGCGATAATAAGGAATTAGGAGCTGGGATTTGTGGGGATTGATTTTAATGCGCCATTTTGCAAACCACCTTCGAAGGGAGTATTATTTTATATTATCCTGGCATTAGTATATATGTAAACTGTTGGATAATAAATGATTATTATTATTAATAAAATGCCGATATATTAAAATGGTTAAGTATTTTTATTATTTTGTGATATATTTTACTATATGCATAATGCTGCTCAGACATGTTTTTCCTTCTCTCTTATAACTAAAATATTGCACTTATTATTTAGCCACTTTAAAATAATACCAGCGTTTGAACGATATTCATTAATTGATGTCAATTTTCAATGTTTAATTTTAAGTACATTTAGTGCGCAGAGGTATTGATATGTTTATCTTAAAGAAGGGAATCAGATTATAATATTACTTTAGTTTCCATATTTTGAAGAAGTGACGTGCAGTTCAGCGTAACTTAAAAATCGTGTGAGTTTTTAGATCTAGTTTATTGGACAAATTACCATTTTTATAATTGTCTAAGAAAAAAGTATAAGCAGCTTTTAAAACCAAATATATATAAACAAGTATAGTTTATCTAAACTTTCTGGAGAATTCATTGATTAATTTATTTGTTTAATCCTGCAATATCTACAACAATATTTGACACTGCAGAGCAATAGCACTGGTAAATCGACACGGTACTGGATCTACCGAAAACACGGATTCTCAAACTACTTCAAACTGCACTGGGTATCAACAGCAAGGTTCCCTTTACACAACCTTCGTCAACTACACGCCCGAACGAAGCCGACCAACTAGCCAGGATTTAAACGAACTGATCAAATCAAATTTGGGGACCTACTAGCATCTATTAAGCTAAAGTTTCACAAATATCGAAAACAAATTCTCCAACAAATTTATACGGTACTAAAATTTCTGGACTGCAATCCGAAATCCTGAAACGTATAGAATTTAAATTCGATATCAACCGCGGAATAAGCCTAAAACAAAACACAAATTGCCACTATTGCTACATCTGGTACATAAGATGGATTTTAGCGCTAATGTTGCGATTATCGTGAACTCAACAAAGTAACAATACTAGGCAGACAATTGCTGCCCATACTTCATTAGTTCATGTACGTCCAAAGACAATAATCACAACCTTTGGTATTTATGAATATATAAGTATAATATATTCGATACTTGTTCTCCAACTCTCTTGATGGAACCAGTTTTCAAATTGGTAAAAGTAAAAAGTAAAACTCTTGTTATTTTCCATTTCTTTATTTTCAGATAACTCAAAGATAAAACTAAATTTATTAAAGAATAAGTCTCAGTTTGAGAGACGCTACTCAAGCGTATTAAAGTTTTATTATTTATTTATTTAATTCTATTTGACAATACATAGTATCGTATAGGAATCGTTAAGGTACATACAAATTAAATATAATAAATATAAAGATATAAAAAGTGCAAACAGAGTATTTACAATTTAACAAAAACAAAGCAAAAATTAGGTTATCTGGTCGTGAATCATCAATTAGTTGGGGTACGGTAAGTACCTCTTTGAGATTTCTAAGTACCTAATACTGAAACTTAGTGCTATAGCTACTGATCTAAAGTTTTTTAACATACATGCGTCTCATTTTTAAAAATTGGAAATATTGATAATAGGTAGTAATAAAAAATCCAAAATATATTTAAGAAAAAATAGCATTTCAAAACTAATTGAAAAATCACACTATACAAGTAAAATTCACAATTCACATGAACAGCCAATAACCAACATAATAAACTAAATAATAACAATTTAATTTTGTAGAAGGCAGATAAAGGTAATACCATACAAAATATCTTACATAAAAAAAACGTGTAAATCTAGAACCTAGTGCATCTGATCTCTATTTAAGACTGAGTGAAACGTGTTCACCGGATAAGTGGGATCAATATCAAATAAATGTTTATACTTTATAGAGTGCTAAAATTCTCCCCCGTGTGTGGTATTTGGCTTGCGTGTTCACATGATCCTCAGTGCTTCACCAGCGGGGTCGTCGCATTCCGATAGGGCCAGCCAGGCTAGAAAAGACTGAGGTGATGCATTTAAGCGGTCGTGTTGAGGCATAGAGCTTGCATTATAGGGTACGGTGCCCTGCCTGAAAAGCCACCAGGCTTCGTTAACTAATCACTCTACGTGGTCATGTCTCGCTGGCAATGAGCGAAAGAGTGTCTGAGCTTAACTGCATGGATCAAGTGGATCAGTATATGCCAAGGCTGCATGATTAAGGGGAAGCTTAGTCTTGGTATACGAACTCCGGTTTCAAATAACCTTTCTGTGGAATGTGAGACTAAATATGAATCAAGAACAGATACATAAGGGCTCGTCCCACTCAGAGGACAAAATAACGGCCATGGAGATGAAAATACTTGCCACGGGTGAGGACTTAGTACCTGAGACCGACTCAAAGGAAGTACTCCTAGCCAGAAGTGAAAAAGAATCTGGACAAAAGTTTTTAGACCTCCAGACAACTAAGCCACGCCTAAGCGGAGTCGGAGCAAAGCCATGGCGCGTACAGAGGCAACACAAAAGGTCTTTCAGCCTTGCGGTCCGGCACGAAAGCAAAAGCCCGAAAAACGTACAGCACATCGAAGGGTACCGACAGGAAATAGTAATAGGCAAATTGAGCTTGCATCGGCCTACTTTCCAGGGGACGAGGACAACCCACCACTAGAGGCAGTAAAGTCTATGAGACTGGTGCCGCAAAAACGGGAAAGAACTTATCATGGACTGCGGCGCTAATGCGCACCACGCAGTATAGGGCAGCTCAGGTATAAATAAGTAAGTACTTTCTTGATTATGTATGAGCTAGCGGTCTTGATATGTTAAGCAGGAGGAATAAACCGACGTTTATAAACACAATAAGGCAAGAGTCTAGGACTGACCATTATATAAGGAGTATATTCCCCAAGATATTGCAGCGGGGCTTGGAGATAATTGCTCCAGGACTCAGGAATGTATACAAAGTAAGCTATGGACCAGGGTACATATCCCGGTTATGGAGGGAGGTAAAAGTGGTATTTATACCTAAAGTAATCCTAACTTCATTTATACTATGGACAAAATAATCGACGAGCACATAAAAAGTGACTCACTTATAAGAGCACCCTTAAATGCCAAGCAATTCGCATTTAAGGCTGGAAAATCAGTCGATGCTCTATAACACCTTGCTAAAGAGGCAGAATGGCGAATCCTGTACAAGAAAATAGCACTCGGAATATTTGTAAACATATGGGTGGCCTTTAACCTACATCATTATCTGCAATAAAACGAGCGGCTATAAATAACGAAATAAGCCCTTTCACGATGAGACAGGTGAAGGCAATGCTTAAAAGGCGAGTAGTAACAGCTTCTAGCAGGATCCACAGTATCTATGACTGCATCAAAGAGGTGTCCTCAGGGGGGAGTTTTGTCCCCCACACTATAATCAATAGTGGTGGACAGACGTGTAGATGAACTACATAAGAAGGGCTTCAAAGCCCAAAGCTATGCAGATAATATCACCAGTTTCCGTCAAATGGCCAAGGAGTTATTATTAAACATGAAGAATATGACTCGAAACAACAATAATAGACAAGGTTACATCACTCTGAATTCTTTTAAACATAAATATTGCCACTATCTTAATTCTGATAAAGGTAACGCTATAGTGATTGTTGAATAACCCAGTTATTTAGATAGTCAATTTATTATTAGAATAAGGTACTTACGTTTTAGTTAAGAAAAGTCCCTTTAACAATTATGTGAAAAGGATCAATAATTTGTTAAAAATTTCAATATCTTGAAAATCCCAATATCTCACCTAAATTTAAAAAGTTTCAGTCACCCTATATTAATTCATTAGTTCGAATCATCCAGACAGTTAAAATTTATTTGTTCAATTCTGCAGTAGAAAATAGAACTTTCATACGTTGTTTTGTTGTTAGAAAGTTACAGTTTACATCACGCAAAGTGGTTGCTATGGAGATTTAGTTTCGCCCACTCTTGTGTCACTTTCGCCCACTCTTATGTCACTTTCGCTCACGCTTTTATAAATACACATTATTATTATTATTACTTACTTGCTTATACACTTATAAATAAAAATTGTCACTTCGAAATAGAATATTGCGCAAAGTTATTAAAAAGGCCATTAAAATAGGCAATTAAAACTTCATCCGTAATGATATTTAAATTGTGAATCTTAAGCCATTCTTCTTCACTCATTGTAAAATAATATTATATTTTGTTACGGATGTTTGCCGAAACTTTATATATATTATTGAATATCAACTATTATTACAGACAAAAGTGGTACCAGTTACTTAGCGTCGCCGATTGTGTTGTTTATATGACGTAGACGTGTTATATTGCCGCTTGTCTTTTTTTGTCGTCGCTCACAGCGGGACACTAGATTACTTTAGTGCGGGCCGTGCATGGCGCATCGAGCAACGCCGACCGCCGTACACTAGATTTTAAAGCGGGTCGGGCACGGCACATCGCGCAAAGCCGCAATACATTTCTTTTATTTGAACCTACGTTTTAAAATGAATTTTCGGCAGGATTGAACAAAACGTAATACACCACTCGTGGAGTTACGAATTCGCTCACTTGTGTACCTTCGCGTGAGCAAAACACGTACTTTCTCCACTTGTAGTGTAATATACTATTTTTTACAGATTTCTTAGAGTCAAGACATGGCAGAAAGACCGATTGGAAACTCAAAATGATAAATCCAACATTACCACACTTTAATTGCTTACGGAAAATCCATAAACCAGGGAATACATTTAAACCTAAAGTATCTATCATCAATTCACCAACTCATAAAATTGCAAAATGGCTCGTACAAAAATTTAAAAAGAAAGTAGAATCTCTTTGCATTAGTATAAGCACCATGTGAAGTAATAGTAACAAAACTCAACTCCGTTCTGATTAAATACTTCGAATTTAAACCTAAATTTTCAATAAAAAACAGCATGGAACTTGTGACTAATATTAAATTACCACCTAACTAAAAATTCGTGTCATTTGATGTAACAAATCTATTCACAAACGTCCCTCCAATAAAAATAAAAAAAATAAAACATCTAACAAAAAACCACCTTATTTCAAAAAACGTAAACCCAGTGATAATAAATGAAATATTATTCGTTAGATATTTGCATACATCAAAATTATTTACAATTTGAGGAACAGACTTACTCCCAACCAGATGGTCTAGCAATAGGAAACCCACTAAGCCCTTTAATGGCAGAAATTTTTATTAAAAACAGAAAAGAAAATATGCAAATTGCCTCTATTGGTGGAGATATGTTGACGATGAACTAGTTGCATTTACTGGCACGGATAGAATTTTAAATAGCTTTTTAAATGAAATAAACCTTCAAGAAGAAAAAAATAAATTTACTATAGAAACCGAAATACAAAACAAAATAAATTTTCTAGATCTAACCAGAATAAAAAACAATAATAAAAACGATTTCTCAATTTATCATAAACCAATAACATATAATAGCTATTTGAGCCAAAAAATCAGTAAATATTTAAGAAATTTAAAAAAATGTCGCATTTAAATCTAGCAACACTTTATCAAAAGGCATAAAAAACAATAAGGATAAAACTAAAAGGAGTCAACGCTGTGTGGTTTATTTGCTTAATTGTGCAGAATGCGCGAAGTTTTATATAGGCCAAACTGGAAGAGCAATCGATAAAAGAATAAACGAACATCAAAATGCGTTTATTCATCTGAAAACCACACACATCAACATATTCAAACCATCTGATTGAAGAAAACCATCGCTTCGACAACAATTTTAAAATCCTCCACATTTCCAACAAAAGACGGAAACTAAATTTATTGGAAAATTTAGAAATAAATAAAAATATTCACTCAGGGAATTTATAATAAGTTTGTAATTTTTTTGTATTATATTTCTTCACCTGAAGAAGTGAGTAAAATAAAAAGTTGAAAATCATCAATAG
This sequence comes from Ontholestes murinus, assembly GCA_963969525.1. Classification (NCBI taxonomy): domain Eukaryota; kingdom Metazoa; phylum Arthropoda; class Insecta; order Coleoptera; family Staphylinidae; genus Ontholestes; species Ontholestes murinus. Next base: position 43,963,311 of record OZ018389.1, on the reverse strand, counting down.
TTTACTATTATTATTATATTAAGAATTTGGAAGACACACATACTTTTAATTATGTCTATGCAAAATTTAACAGTCTATGGAAAAATATATAAAATGGCAGCGTTTCATTTAATGATTTACAGAAAAATTAACTTACTATTATCTAAATATAATTGAGAAACAGAATTCACTCTAATTCTAAAAAGAGTAGAATCACTTAATTACAACAGAAGTACTATTTAAAAATTAATAAACCAATATTCAACATTCAGAATTAGAAAACGTTCAAGAAATTATATAAAAAGTCGATCCTTACACAAATGCAAAAAGCACTTCTAGACCATACGTTCAACAAAACAGATTATACAGAAAAACAATGTATATACTTAATAAATTCCAACCAATGCGACGAAATTTATATAGGGCAGACGCAAATTTTGGCACACGTTTCAAAGAACATATCTACCACATTAAATATCAAAATCCTGAGAATTCAGCTGTCGCTTATTACTCTATAAACACAGGTCATGGATTTGCGATCAGCACTACAAAATTATTAAATTTTATCTTATATACTGAAGTTCAAAAGTCATGCAATACCCTTTAGATGTGGTTTAATCAGCAAATACACAGGTTTTATTTAACTTCAGTATATTTAAAAAAATCCTAAAATGCCTAGAATTCGTTCACCTCGTTGATTTCATCAATTGAGTAATTTTCAATAAGGTAGCATTGTTGGAATGAAAGAGGCGGGCTTCAGTTTGCAGGAAATAGCCCAAAGACTTGAAATTACACACTCAACTGTAATGCGAGTATGGAGAAGGTGGCCTGAAGAAAATAATTATCAGCGACAGAGACGTCAGAGCTCTCCAGTATGTTTAAAAAAATCCTAAAATACCTAGAATTCGTTCACCTCGTCGATTTCATCAATTGAGTAATTTTCAAAAAGGTAGCATTGTTGGTATGACAGAGGCGGGCTTCAGTTTGGAGGAAATAGCCCAAAGACTCGAAATTACACCCTCAACTGTAATGCGAGTATGGAGAAGATGGCCTGAAGAAAATGGCTATCAGCGACAGAGACGTTTAGATAGGCCTAGAATTATACATGGTGGCCAAGAACTGTACCTAAGACTACTTGTGATACGTAATCGTTACGAGACTTTGCAGCATGTTCGAGATGCCTTTGTCCGTGTTAGGTGCTAAAACCTGTTGCAATACCATACATTGAGATTATCCCAAACGCTATTTTTCAGTAAGATAAGGCCAGGACGCATACTGCCCGTCAAACTATAAACTTTATGCAAAATTCTGGCGTAGAACTTTTAGATTGGCCAGCAATATCCCCTAATTTATCGCTAATACAACATGTATAGAATAGCATTCGAACAATACTTCAGCGATTGCAATAGTCAACGAGGACCAATTGCGCATCTGTGTTCAACAGGCCTGGAACCACTTGACATAAGAAGATATAGACCAGTTGATTCAGTCTATACCGAGTTAGAGAGTGCTACGACACCCGCGGCAGGCCAACACATTATTGAATTTTTGTCAGTATTTTTGGTTCAACCTGCACCAAATTGTAATTATTTATTCTGTTACAAAAACATATAAAACAATTTTCTTTCTGGGTGTTTGCATTACTTTTGAGCTCTAGTGTAAATTAAACATGTAGGGAGCAATAGAAATGAAACAGCATAAAACCAAATTATTTTAATTTTTAGTTAAGCCCATTGGATATCCATTATTAGAACTAATAAATCAGCTATTTTTACTTACAAAAAACTACATTCACACAAAAAGTATGGAACTGAATTGAAAAAAATATTAAAACAAACAATAGTTTAATTTCAGACATAGATTAAAGTTAACCCCAATAAAGAAAAAATAGCATTGAGACACGTATTATTATCCGACGAATAACTAACACATTTTTGAATTCTAGTACCCTACAACTCAAAAATTAAAGCACAATATTCAATAAAAAAAACACAATAGATTTAGTTAACAAATTGAAAGACCACTCTACCACACCAATTGCGAAATTAGTTTCATTTAAAATGAAAAGCCTATTTATAACAATCTCTATTTAAGAACTGAATACCACTTTAGACAAAAAAATTAAAAATTCATCGTTTCCAACAAAAAACAGAACTAAAAATATTAATATATATATGTATTAAACAATGTTATTTGAAATTCAACAATAAAATATACATCTAATTAGATGGATGTGTATTTTTGACTGTTTTGTCTTTAAACTTTGATTTGATGATGATTTTACTTGTTAAAATTCCATAATGTATGTTGTAAATAAAAAAAACACGTTTGTTTAAATTTCACAGATTTTTTACCACAAATTTATTTTATTATTACGGTATATACTTTCTTTACTGCACTCTTGATGAAACGAAATTATAATATTAGGTAATTTCAAATTAAAACACTTGTTTATTGTCATATTGTAATATTCAGTTTCCTGACACGTGTTTCGGTCAATGACGACCATTCTCAAAGGAGTTATTTTTGTGATCGGCAATGCATGTTTAACTTACTTAACTACATGTATATACATTTTCTAAAGTTATCAAACTCTGTCGCTTAATGATTATTTACGAACATTAATGCATAAGTAAAATCAATCTCATGACACAATAACCTAAGTTGGCTTCTCTGTATAAAACTGTAAAGTTAAAAGGTCGATAACGTAAAAACATATTTGAAGTTAATCCTCTCGATTCGTTCACAGAATCAAGGCTGGGACTGGGTAATCCATATGTCAACACCCGTTGTTTATTTTGTTGCCCTGTATCTCACTCTCTATTTTTCTCTCTTTCGACATCTGGCAAATAATTAATCAATCTTCCATTCGCTAATACCGAAAACATCAACAAGGAATCTAAATTAAAACGGCCTTCCATCGGTTGCCACCCTTCTTTATAAAATTAGGTAGCTAAGTAAAATATCATATTATATCTGTATCTTGCATTTGTTTTTCATTAACGACTTGGTGAAACATTTTGTTAATAATAGGTACTTGTTTAAAAATTTAAATAAAGTATTAGAAACTAAGGAAATTTTTAATCAACTACCTAATTATATCGATTAAAATAACATTTATGCTATGTTTAATATATTATAGTATTTTTTGTTAACAGGTTATCCAAAGAATAATAATAAATAAATAATAAATAAAACAGATCCGAAAAGTTATAATTCTTACCATTTATACATTACCTCACTTTTTATTATAAATAGGTCTATAACAAACAGAAACCGTAGTAATAAAAAAAATACGTCCGTTGAACTACTCTGCATCTACTAATAATTTTATTATTTGTGAAAATTATTATTAAATTATATTATACAAAAACTATTTGAATATTTACAAGAATAATGAAAAAATGCATTGAATTAAGACTAAATTCCTCTCACAGCTTAAATTTTAATTTTAATTTGAAATCGACATTTAGTTTGAGACAACAAATAATTTGCATTATAAATAAAAATAATAACAATATACTGAATTAGTCTCAAAAATCTAAATATACTATACAATATTATCAAAAAATTGTTCACACACCGAAACAAATTTTGTAATAACCCGCATGTAATTCATTATTAACCGATAGTTATCATTGGGTGACATGTATACGTACTCTTAATTAAAATAGTTTCATGATATCAATTTTGAGGCAGCGCCTCCAATATCTCGCTTTGTGCAAGTTACTGTTGTTCGTAAATTGCTAATTAGATTATTTTCTCGAACTATATATATATATATATATATATATATACATACATTTTTATTTGGACAAACATAATACATAACAACAGTAATAATTAACATGAAACAGAAAAATCGTGTTAGTCCATCTGGGCTATAGACCTGCAGTCTTACTGCCCTGTCTTGAATATAAGTTGAGATAAAAACTATATCTTTGCTAGCTAGCTGAACTGCCTTGAATATTTGTATAAATAAATTGATGAATTGTGAGGGGAGGATGTTGATATTTAGAAGGATGACTTAGGTTTCAAGCGATACAGAATTTGGTTAACAAGAAGAAATGAGACCTCAAGATTAAACACACAAAAAAATCTGTTATCGTATTTGCGATAAAATGGTATTAAGGAAACACAAATAGGATATCTCCGTTGATTTTTTAAATGTACAGGAAACTGAAACTACAATAAGACATTTTCCTGCATTAATAGGATAGGGATATACTGCAACTGTCAGAATTAGTTGATTGTTATTATTATAATTCTATTGTTTAATACAAGTTCAAGCAAATTTAGTTTTAACAAAAGTGGTTTAGTTTTTTATTGTTTTTAACCTACTTACTGTGCGCAAAATTTTACTATAAGCTAGTAAACTTTTAAAACCAAAAAATAAACTGGTGTGTTTATGTCGGTCAACATTTTGCGTTACTTTCTTTTCGAATTCAAATTTCAACAAATACATTCGATTAGTGTAAATATAAATAATTTTTGAGGTTGATAAAATAACCTTATTGGTGGAAGTAATATAATAACCACCAAAAAACGGATATATCTTTTAAAAAGCCTATATGCTTTAAAATTTTAGGAAATTAGACTTAGTATTTTAGTCAAAAACTATAAAAACCATAAAAATAAATACAATATAAAAGTAATGAATTAGAAATTTATAATGAGTACAAATAATAATATTATTGAGTTGTTTTCAGGATCCTCTATCGAGTGCCCAATTTCTCAACAATCTTTCTACATAAAAGGGGTCAAAAATAGTCGGCGATATATATAAAAATTGTGAAGCAACACCAAGAGTTTAATTAACCTCTAATCAATTAATCTAGTTTCTAATTTAGAAGACTATTCATTTATTGTACTTTATATATTTTCTGTATAATGTTCTCGATTCTCTGGATAAGTTTTATATTATTAAGATCCTGTTAAATAATATATTTAAATGTATAAATAAGAGTCTGATTAAATAAAAATATTAAAAGATTCAATATTAATACAATTGCTTTGATAATTACGCATTTATCATGTATATCTAGATTATTTTTTATATCTCGTCTAAGTTACTTTTTATATATGACAACTATTTTTTAAATTTTTAATTGATTCCGCTACTCCAGGAAACATTTAGTATCTATGATAATATTATATCATCTATATTATATACAACTGATTAATATTCCAATGAAGTGTTATACACTCACATAGTACCAGTAATATTATAACCTAAAGAATGAAAATATTAAAACTATCTAAGAGTAATAAAAAGTATATTGTAATTAAGCGTTCTTAAATTTGCAAGAAATGCGAAATAAATTAATATTACTAATAAAAAACATCTTTATTTACAGAAAAAATTAAACTATATACATGTACTTAATAATAGGACAACAATATGTGACAATTGTTTATTTTTCTACGTATCGATCCACAACTTTCAGGAACTTTATCAAATGATAAATAAAACTTACTTTGTTAATATCACACATCCACATCTTTCAGGAATTTTATCACAAGTAATACCATAAGTGATGGCAATTTACTCGAATAAATTTTGTTTCTGCATGAAAGTTTGTTGCTTAGCGATTTTAATGAGAGCAACTGTCACGAAAAAATCACGAGCCGCCAGGCGAGTGATTTTTTCTATCAGTTGCTCGAATAAAAATCGCGATTAAGCAACAAACTTGAATGCGCTAAAAACAAAATGTATTCCGATTTAATTGTCATCACGAATGGTATTTGGAAAGACTATTCCACGACTTGAAACGAATATCGGTTAATGGTTCAATGTTTATATTAAAATTTTTATGTTATATCTCCTGCAGTATTTTGGTCGAAAAATTCGACATTGATTAAATAACACCTCCCTTATAATCATTTGCATTTACCTTCTTTATATTATACGCCCAGTCATCATAATCGCGGCAAGAGTTTCCATTAAAGTTTTGCTAACAACTGGTAGTTTTTATCGGCGCAGATTTCTTCAAATCGTTTCCAAACACACGATCTCGTTTAAGTTTGATTTTTTGGTGCAGAACTTGTCACCGTCGCATTTATTATGGATGATGAAGTGTTACCAAACCTTTTGATTTTATAACCTACTTGCAACTGACATACGTAGAAACAACGTTTTTCGCTTTTTTATGTACGTTTTATAATGGCCTTGTAAGGTTGAAACTATTGTGACGAAATAAATTCCGTGTGTGATATTAACAAAGTAAGTTTTATTTATCATTTGATAAAGTTCCTGATTCAATATGTATCACAAAGTTATGGCTTCAAGCACCCACCACATCTTTCAGCCTTGTCGTACAATCGTCATCATTCCAACATCATCATCGCTTATGCCATTATGATATGCAGAAATGAACTGATGAATACTGATTTCTGAATATTTGTATCGAGGTGTTATTAGAAGATTTCAAAGGACACACATGTGATGAGGCGTTGTTTAATGGGAGTTAGGTTAACTAATTGGTACAGGATGGTGTTAATTAGGTTATGTATGTATGATCGTTCAGATACCTGGATATTTTTAAGAATGGTAGGATAGGTTTTATAGAAAAGTATAGCAGCGTATTGAAGAAGAGGTCGGTATATAATTTTATAAATATGTGCTGCTGTTTTAGTTGCTTTGTCTAATAAAAATGTTATACCAAGTTATTTTGAAGGAGATGGTAAAATGGAATATTGATGATAAGTTGTTAAGGAGATGAAGTAGGATGTTTATGGAGTTGCATTTAAACAGCAAACTTCGATGGCAAACTAAATGAAAAGCTTTTTGAATGTCTAGTAGGGCAATTGCGGATTTTTGGCATTCAAGGTGTGCTGTTTAGCAGTTAGATGTAAGAATTGAAAGTGGTATGAAAGTACAACGATATTCATAGGAACTAAATTGGTAAGGAGGGAACATTAATTTGTTTTTAACTATATTTTCAAACATTTTACCTAAGACTGGAAGCAGGGGTATTAGGCGATAACTTGACACTTCTGTTGTGTCTTCGCCAGTTTTCGGTATACATGAAATAATACCCTGCTTTTACTCCTTAAGTATAACCTAGGAATTAAACAATTTTTCAAGGTGTACTTGTGGATATTGTCAGGTAGAAATTTAAGGATAGCTCTAGCAACGTTTTCATAACCGGGGGCGACATTTTTAGCTTTAAATCCATGTAAAATATTTTTGCTCATTTACATCGTCATCGGGAGCATAAGAGCTTATTAAAAGTAATTGTCAAAAAATCATTAACTCTAATGATATATTTACTGTAAAAATTGTCTACAAAGGCATCTGCTACTAAGTATTAGTCCGTAATAAAAGATTTTGAAATTGAATTCTGTATCTTTTGTAGCAAGTATGTTTTCTGAAGACATGTGTTTCGACCTCTCGATCTCATCAGCATTAAATACAAATAAAAACATTTACTAAAATAAATCTAATGATATGTAAATAACTCACTTAAGCTTCTACGACAACTGTTTTTTTCTTTTAGGGTGAGATATTCCGTATTCTGCTACGAGTCGTTTGCTTTATTGTTTGTGCTCGGTTTGATAAATATGTTTTGATAAGGTTTAGTTCTTTGCCATTAGTTTTTCGAGCAGTTTTTCTATTGGAAAGCGTATTGTTCCTTGTAAATGATTTTGTTTTTTATTAGGTAGTTGCCTTCAACTATAACTATTAGCGTTTGAAATTCCCTCTATAAGCTGAAGGGGTCTGTTCCGGCATCGGGTAGACCTGACTCCATGTTTAGTTTCTCCACATGACTTGCACTTGATTGGCAAAATGATGTTGTGGGATGTAATTGAGTAAGTTCCTGCTTTACACAGAATACGGCTTCATTGCAGTCTGCTGTTACGTGCATAAATTTGTTGCACTTACCGCACGGGACTGGATTTTTTGTCGGTGGTCTGTTTCGATTACTGGAATCATTCAACACTTGATAATGACCTGCAAATTTAATTTCCAAGACCAAAGATTAATAAATAAATATATAAAATAAAATAAATAAATTATAAAACCTATTAAAATAACATAATGGTACGCCAAGTGAAATTAATGAAAAACAAATATATGATATTTATAGCGACTTCAACAATAGAGTCGTTTGAATTATGTTTGTGTTTTCTGAATAAAATATTTTTTGTTTGTTTCATTAACATTTTTAACATGAAAAAGTTATATTTTAAAAGTCACGTTATTTCACTTGTGGTTCCGGTATAATCCAAGGAGGTTGGATTATATTGGAATTTCGACAAACCATAGCAGCAGGGGAAATATTAACTGGTTTACATTTTAATTAATTACAAAATCACGGTGGCAGCCACACCTCTATATGCCTCTGAGCAGAGACGTGATAAAGCAGAGTGCAGACAAACTTAAATTATTTATAATTCCTTAGGGTAATGGCTGTTTTATTAGGGCAAATTTGTTCCCACTCGAGTGCCTAATTGAGTATCAGTCGTTGCTTGCGCCTTTAGGGCTCCCTACAACCGGTAGGTGTAGGGATGTTAATTACTCCGTTAAGGTGGAAACGGCATAAGTAAGATCTTGCAATTTTCGCCCTGGTGCCACATGATGGATTATAACATCGAAATTAATTAACTTGGATGTGATGTACGAACAGCAAGGCATATGCCTAACATTTATTATGTATACAGTAAGGTTCTAGAAAATAACATACAAATGTAGCTATCTTATTATTATTTACTTAATATATTTTTTGCGCTATTATATAATAAACCTACTGCATAAAAAATATAATATATAATTTAAAATTCCTTTATTATATATTTCATAACAATAAAATCATTTTATTTTATTTTTATCGCAAATAATTTGTTTTGTTATATATTTGCTTTATTTTTAAGTTTACGCCATGTTTCACAACTAAAACTAGCTGCTTTATTATATCTAGCTGATGTCTCTACATGAGTTATGGAATGTATAATTATTCTTAATTAATTTAAATTATTTCTTGTACATTTTATTATTTTCAAATTATTTTTGTAATATTTGTAACAGAGAGGCATCACGCTAGGTTTAGAGTTGGTGTCTTCTTTCACACCAGGATACTAACTTGACTTGGATGGCACGAAGACACAACACATGGTTTTGAGATATAGCTTAAAAAAAATAAATATATAAATTAAGTTGAAATTCAACGGCGAAAAAGAAATGTGGGTTAATTAAATGCAAACCACTCTTAAAAAATAAATTAAAACCACTGTTAAAAAAAACAAACCACTCTTCAAAACCTAAGCAACCACTTGTTTAGAATTCTTGAAAACCACTGAATCAAAATTCAAAGAAACTCTTAAAAAAAGTCGAAATACCACTTTAAAAAAATCGAAAAAACTACTCTTCAAAAAAAAAAAAATCGAAAAAACCACTTGTTTAAAATTTTATAAAAAACTTACTCAAAATCAACAAACCACTTGTTTAAATTTTTAAAAACCACTAACTATTTCAGGGCAGCTCAAACCGTTTTGTTACAAAAATTACGTCGGACTGTCTTTAAAAAAAATATGTTTAATGCATTATAAAATAATGTCTACTAGTACTACGTATGTTGTGTTTTGTAGTAGTTTTGGGGTGGTCTTATTTGATTCAAGTTTGATTAGAAATTAATAACAACATATAAACAAATAAAGCGTAAAATTAACTAATGTCGCAGCTGTACGAAAGTATTTTTCGCGTACTTTCCCAAAATTACGTCGGACTGTCTTTAAACAGCCGGCGCTGTAAAAGGTATTATCAAATTTATCCGATCGTAATCTTCGGGCGTAACGAATACCTAGAAAAATATTTGGTACAGCTTTCTTGGGCGTGACGCAAAAATTATGTTAATTTTTACGAGTGTAAATCTTCTGAAAAATATTACTAAATCCTAATCCTAACTACTTATCTAAACTTATATTAAATATATACAAATATACAAATTAAACTCTCAATGTATATAATACTGACTTTACTCATTTTAAAACTAATTTGATTTATGAAGCTGATTCTAACAAGTATAAACATGTGGGTCCCGATATAAAAAAAATAATCAAAATTAGGTTGCCCGAAAATAATTATATAAAAAACTGATTAAATCAAAGTTACGGTGATTCCGCTGAAGCGCCGGTAACATATTGTTTTTCAAAAATTATCCTCATGTTATCTTTGGTTTGTGAATACTTACTCTTATTAATTTTATCATGTTTATTTTATGTCTTTGAAATGTTGATTTTTCTTGTTTTTTTGTATTCAATGCAAATTATCATACTATTCACTACCAGATATAACAGACATAATTGACTTTTCATAATTGTGTCTGCTTTTCGGAGCCGATCGGGCGCAGTTAACCCTGGGAAAAACAAATAGCTAATGCACATTTTGAACTAGTGGAAAATTTAAGCTTTATCTCTTCTCTTGAGATGACGAAGTTCACCCCACCGTCATGCGTGCCCCTTTTAGAAAACTATGCATCTTTAACGAAGAAACTGTTTTTGAAAATAGCTTTTTAAAGTCAGTTCTGCAAAGACATTCATATTGACAACATAATACCATAATAATAATAATAATAATAATAATAATAATAATAATAATGAAAATATATACATTATCGTGAAATAGAAAAGTAATTGGTCTTTGCATTTACATAAGTCAGAAACCTAGAATAAAGAACCTACAAGTTTAAAAACAAATAAAACTTTATAGTAGATAAATGACAGTTCTGGAATCGGTACGATATTTTAATGGTGTATACAAGAAATGGGCTTATTGAGTTACTTGAAGGTAATAATAATACATATCCCTACCGACACGTACGAGACGTAAAGTTTATCAATATTTTAACGAAGATAGAGATAACTGAAAAAAGTTTCCGATATTGTCAAAAATAAGCCAAATTCATTATTTTTTAAGAAACCGCGTGATATCTGATAATTGCATTTTATGTTTTGGACCATACAGAATTTTTATAAAGAATAACTTTTTTTTCGTAAAATTAATAATAAAAAAGTTTTCCATATGGTGCGAACTTAAGCAGACATACTGTATTATAACTGTATTTTTTTTAAATGTTGTATTCAAATTATTCAACTCATTAATGTTAAATATCATCTAACTAAATAAAAGGGAAAATTATTAGAACCAAGCCTCTTATGTGAAAATTCAAATGGATGCGGAGTGCCGTTAAATAAAAAATACCGCCAGAGATGAACGTACAAATATAAATAAAACCCATGTTCCCGTGAAATGAAAATTCACAGTTGATCTAATACGGAGCAATCTAAACCCAATTACCTCGGGCGTCATATTTTAATATTGAATTACTATCCATACTTGCCCTGTCGATACGTTCATGTTCGACTTGATCGTAGGTGGATTTAACCTCAGGTGGATGTGATTAGAATGTTATCATTTTATCATTTTCTCTTTTTTTCTATATCTTGTCAGCTCTCGGCAAATTCTAATACAATGATGTAAGAGTTTTGAGTCAGGAGTCAGGGTCAGGCATTAGTGACTTTCAACACGCATTTATTTTATTTATAGCAATTGAAACTTCATCCGATCTGACTGAAATGTATTATTGATGATATCTTAATATAACACAATATCTCAGTTATTACATCTATTATTGATTGACAAGAATTATGAAAACAGTAAGACCATAACATAAAACCTTAAATATATTTGCAAATCTATCAAAACTTTAAAAAAATCTTAATAGAATTCTAATATAAATTATTTATTTGCTGTTTTTGATTTTCAAAAGCATATGTAGAAAAAAAACTATGCAACTTTTTTTTTGATTTAGTATATTCAAAATGCAAAGATTTTTCAAAAATAATAATATAATGCCTGTATCAGGGCTAAAATGTGTAAACTGTGGCATCGTAATGCATCATCGGTGCGTGAAATATTATAATGACATCGTTACGATTAATGAAATGGGAATGGGAATTTTAAATATTTATATAGGTGTACTATTATAGGTGAGTTAATTTGGTACCAACTATAGAACTTTTACACAGTATAACATGATTGACAATTAACTTTGTAATATTTTTAAACGTTACGACATGACAGCAGTATTCAAATGCAAAAATTCTATTAAAAATATATTTGTTAAACCGAAAGATAAAATCAATAAATTAGACCTGAATGGTATTTATTCCCTCACATGTGATCAGTGCGGAGCCGCCTATATAGGGGAGACTGGTAGAGCTCTTAATATTAGAATCAAAGAACATCTAACACAGAACACTAATTCTAATTTTGGTAGACAGCTCTTTATATACAACCACACATGCAAAGACATAAAAAAACACGAAATTAATTCACCATTTAAATAAAGGTACACAATTATTAATAATGGAGCAATACGAAATAGATAAACTTATAAATAATAAACCAGACATAGAATGCTTAAACGACCAAATTAACTCACCTATATAAATATTTTAAATTCCCATATAAATAATAATATATCATTTACATTAATTTCCTTAAAAAATCATTAAGTTATTTTATATAATATCACACCTTGACACTATGCATTTCTTGATTATTTAACATTTAATTAAAATAAATTTCAATTTAAAATATACAACATAATAATATAATTTAGGCAATCCAACATACTAATTTAGCATAATATAGTTACCTGTAATTAAATATAAAAAGAGAGTCGTATATTTAAAGCTTAACCTAAAAATAATAGTACAACACGCGATCTCTTTTTACATTTAAAATTAACTTCTTATTGTACAACATTCGCTTGATTAAATATAATTCAACCCATGTTAGAATATACTCTTATGTTTCGAATTGAATTTAGTTCCTGATTAGACGTGTAAGTAAAAATATATTGTATAATTTAAAAATTTTAAAAATTTTATTGTTTTAATTTAATTTTATTTAGTTAAAACTCAATAGTTACATTTAAGTTATTAGCATATAAGATTTAATTTCATTTTCTTGTAAAATGTATATATTTCTTGTAGTTTCTGCTGAAGATGGCTTTCACAAGCTGAAACTAGTTCAGAAATAAAATAAAAATTATAATAAAAATAAATTAATTGGTAGTACAACATAATCCCCAGACAATTTAAAGTTTTTATGTTTGATAATGACTAGTTGATAGTCGAAACTATAGTCACGTGTAATTTGTTGAATAAAAAGTGGTAAAACAAATGACTAGTTTATAGTTGAAACTATAGCCACGTGTAATTTGTTAAATAAAAAGTGGTAAAACAAAGTGATCCGTATTTTATTTCTGGAAATTTCAATATCGATATATCAAAAGAAACCAAAACAACAAGTGAATTTAAAACATTGATATAGTCATATGGTGTTATCTTTTTAGTTAAGCAATATACTAGAGTATCTAGTAATAGTAGCTTCTGTATAGATAATATTATTACCAATTTTCGAAATTCTGAAGATTACACTATGCTCAGATTATAAAACTCTCGTTTTTTAACTGAAAAATCAAAAATGAGAACCAGATTTTTCACTGAAACAAACATTAATAAATTTAAAAACTGTCCACACAATATTGAGCAACGGTCATTTATTCATGAAAATAATGATGCAAATACACAATTTAACTTGTTTTTAGCAATCTGCCTTAAACACTTTAATACTTTTTTTTCCATTAAAATTAGTAAAAGTGCAATATAAAAAAAAACTCAATTCCTATGTCACAGGAAACGTTACAATATAAACAATTAGTAAATTTATATGAAATTGTTCCTAAAAATTTGCCAATGTATATCCCTTTATTAAAATATTATAAACAACTGTATAACCAGCATCTAAAACTAGATAAAAACAAATTATTACGACAGAAAGATAACACATGTGACCAACAAAACTAAAGCATGGTGGAGAGTAATTAAAGAATAAGTGTCATTAATAAACATTCTTCAAAAAAAAAAACCATTTTAGACATGGATCCAAATAAAATGAATAATTATTTTATAAGCATCGTAAACACTCAAATAAATACACAGATATTATACGATAATACAAATTTTCTAAATAATAACTGTACTATTTTCTTGCGCCTGATAACACCCTAAGAAATAAAAACTATAATACAAAATATTGCAACAAAAAAGCAGTGGGTTCGATAGCGTCTCTTCATATATTTTGAATTTGTGTGGACTGCATTATTGATCAATTGTGCTTTTTAATTAAAGAATCGTTAAGGCAAGGAATTTTCCAAACACAATTAAAACTTATAAAAGTAATACCTATTCTTAAAAACGGAGACCCCAATATTGAATCTAATTATAGGCCTATAAGTCTTATATCATTTTTCTCAAAAAATTTTGAATATGCAATAATAAAACAAATGAAATCCTTTTTAAATAAACATCACATTTGATTAGAAAATCAACATGGATTTACAACAGGAAAAAATTGTAGCATAGCTATTTACGATTTTACTAAATTTATATATTCCTCTATGAAGGATGAACAGTTGTCATGCGGGGTGCTCCTTGATCTCTCCAAGGCAAATTAGAGTGGCATGGATTTAGGGGCGTAGTCCATCAATGGCTAAGATCCTACCTCACAGGAAGAACGCAGGCTCTAGAGATAAAAAAAAAACAACGGTTTATATATGGACTCAGGAGGCTTGGAGATTATCAGAGTAGAGTATTAATTAATACTAATGAAAAAGAAAAGAAAACATCGATAATAACTGTTTGTTCAGTGAGTCGAATTATCAACTCTTGCCTTATAAACTGTTGTCCCGAAAATTTCACTCCCTCTACGATTTTTGGGACTTGGTAAGAATTGTTGTCGTCGGAACATTTCGGGGGAAAAATAAAATTTAAAAAGTCAAAATAATGCTTTGAAATTAAAATAATGTTCAAGCGAAACGTAATCATTGTATTGTACAACAAATAGGACGGCTATCAAACGAACAGTAGTATTTAATTCTGCAAAATCAACTTAAAAAATTTAATAAAATATAACAGCTTGTGAGTGAATATGGTGTGAAAAAATAAATTTATTGTTGCGGATTTACATTTTATTAAATAGCAAAAGTAATTAAACTATCTAATAATCAAATCGTTAATTATCTATAGTCACGTGTTTTGATTTCTCGATCTCATCAGTACAGC
Source organism: Ontholestes murinus (assembly GCA_963969525.1). Classification (NCBI taxonomy): domain Eukaryota; kingdom Metazoa; phylum Arthropoda; class Insecta; order Coleoptera; family Staphylinidae; genus Ontholestes; species Ontholestes murinus. Next base: position 43,948,200 of record OZ018389.1, on the reverse strand, counting down.
TTTAATATTAAATTGCTGTAGAATAATTACTAAAATAAAATAATTACGATTGATTTGAATGGATTGTCTTCATACTTACATACTATTAAATCTATCACGTCCAAAGCTTCACCTAATTCACTAACCATCACAAAAGCCGACAAATCAAATTCAATTGCTATTCTGTATACTGATCAAAATTTGTCTCTAAAGTTTTAATTAAAAACTAGAACTAGTTCAAAATTTAAAGTAAATAGTCACTCCTCAAGGGTCAAAACTGGAATCGTTTGATTTAACAAATATGTTCTCATACCTACCAACAAACGAATGCCTTAAAATTATTAAAAACATACTGGACAACTTAGATAGAGACATTATTAAAAACTCAGAACTCTATAAGCCCTTCGAAGTATGTTTTAACCAAAATTATTAACAATTTGATAATCAGTTTTCCAACAAACAACAGGTCTGGCAATGGGTTCCCAATTAAGTCCTCTACTGGCAGATTTATTTATGACACATACAGAAAATACAATTTTTAACCTACCATTCACAAAACAACACATTTCATTTTGGTATAGATATGCGGATTATATAATTGCATGTTTTAGTAGGTACTTCCCGCCAATTAGATCAATTTTTAAATTTAATTAACAATTAAAAAATTTATTTAAATTTACACTTGAAAGCAAAACAAAACAACCAGATCAACTTTTTAGACCTTACATTGATGCACATTGATAACAAAATTTAATTTAATATAAAATTAAATTCAACTATTCAATAAAATTTTAACCACCCTCTGTCACATAAACTAGCCGCATACCACTCAATGATTCATCGAAAATTTTCAATTCCACTATCCCCCAAAAATCAGGACCTAGAACTCAAAAGAATTTTAAAAATTGCTCAAAACAATATATACCCGGTTAGGCTCATTCAAAATCGAATTAATAAAAAGAGATATCAAAATACAATAACCCATATCTATCCAAAAAACCCAACCCCCAATACACAATAATTCACTACTCTCATTTATTACGGTAAAACTACAGAAAAAAAATGCTTACATTTTCCGAAAACATAATCATCGGGTTGCATTGAGACCGTTCATTGATATATTTTAATTTACAAAGGGGTTTAATAATAACGTTAATATAAATATTAATCTATTGCAATAATGATTGCATTAAGAGCCAGTGGTAAATTGTCAATCCATTGATAATGGTCACTTTATGTCCGAAATTTACATTTAGTAAATGAAATCAAATTGTCAAGAAATTTGATCTTCAAGTAACTCAATCCACCAATTTATGTTATTTAATACAAAAGTTAAAATCATCGTGTCCCGGCTGCAACTCTACTTATATAGGACAAACAGGTCGCAGCTTCGAAACTAGATTTTCCGAACATTTAATGTACACGCCACCTTTCAAAAATCTATAATCCGTTAACGATACGTAATCCCCTTCCTTTTACCTAACCGACAATAATTAGCCCCCCAACTTTCTACACATTAGTATAAATAGAACTCTTTCATTAATTTGCTCCATTTGATAATGACATTAAACTGTCGAAACTTAAGTCGTGTTATATTTGTATATATATTACATATTTTTTAGTCATAAAAACATTGTAAGTGCGTAAGTTTAGTGTTTATTATGAATTACCACATAATAAGGGTTGCTACCATCCTTATGATCAAATTACCATTCTTTTTGATAATAATAATAATCAATGGCATTTAGTTCCATAAGAATGTATTTTTATAATATTATGCAAAAAAAATTATAACTTTTCTGCAGAAATATCCCTAATATTAATAATCCCGAGGGTTTCGAGTTAAAAGTCGAAACCCTCGTGTTAAATGACCCTCGGAACTAATTTTTGTTATGGATGTATATTTGTATGTGCAGCGTAAGGGGTTATTCTCGGGTGTGTCTCATAGAAAATGGTCTCATGTTTAATGCAAGATAGTCCTGCGACCAACCGCGATATTACGCACTTAGCAACCATTAACTTTAGACCTCTTTCCGGTCGGTTACTTCAGCTTAGGCCACCTACTCAGGATTGCTGTGTTGACTTAACTATTGTCGGCTACAGTGACAACAAAATTCAATGTGTGAATTCGCACGCTACTAATTCGATCTACTAGCATAATTTCCAGCTTTAATAAAACGTGAAGTGTTTTACGCTTTTCCACATGTAAAATTTCGCACAAATCAGCAGTATTGCTCAGATTTACATCAGTGATGTAAAAAAATTAGACGAGGATTTTAGTTTCTACATTAGAAGAGTTCTTCGCGCACCGTTCCTACTATATAGAAAAGGTTCTATTTAAATCCGAACAGTAAGAAATTTAATTGACAGCGATAAAAAATTTATTTGAAGCTTAATATTATTCAAAACTATATTAAGAAAGAATTAGTTTAAAAGAACTATAAACTTATTATTTATATATTTTACATTTAGTAAAAAAAATATTGCTCTCTAATATTATAAACTGTTTTACAACTTCGCTTGATGTGTATAGATATATATTAGATGGAAATCGATATTTTATATTATTAGAATGTTATTATTTTTAAATAATATTTCTTCGCTTAAAAATCAACTATAGACAATGAATTATTTAAAACCATGAGGCTTGTAGCGGCAAAATAAAACAATAAATTAATAATTTTAGTTTCATTTTAGATTAATGAAAATTTAATTAATTTTTTAAATGAATTACAATTAAAACGATAGTGTCATATATACACTGGATTAATAAATAATAAACACATTCAATCTGAACTGTCTATAACACATTTCAACCCATATCGGGACAAAAACAATTAAACTGACAAGAAAGGGGTATCAATATATATCATTTAAGTAGACTTAGTTCAACTCGTTTTATTATCATGGGTAATTATAACGGAAAACTACATAATCTGCCGGTTTTATTGATAATGCTGTAGTAAGTGGCTGCCTCGGTTGCTAAAGTTTAATTATTTAAGTAATATAAAATTTACTAACCGATTTTTACAGCGCATTTTATTTCTGTATATAGTAACATTTTAAATAGTAGATATTGTATTAGCTGTTTATTAATTTGTTATCATAGAAGTAACAATTATTGTTTTATAATTATTTAACATTAATTTAGACATACTAATATTAAAGAAAAACTTGTTTAATCGAACTAATTGAAAAACTTCCATTCTTCTTCTTTGAGTGCTCTATCCTCAGAGGTGATTGGCGATATGTTTATACTCGTCCCGATCTTGTTCAAGTCGTATCAGAGTGGGAAAATCCCTGTTTCTAAACTATTTCCGGAG
>OZ018389.1:43909288-43944698 GCA_963969525.1 Ontholestes murinus | reverse complement strand
CCGCCAGAAGTTATTTCATAATTCATGGGAATTCTCGTATCCGATATTCTTTAAGATTTACTAAGGTAAAATACACATTCACATTTACACACTAATTGAGCTTATTTATTTCGCCAAGGGTATGTAAATAATCATTTGTTTATATTTATTTCACCGTGCATTTTTAAGGGGCTCATGCAATTTATCCTCCAATACTTACCCGTGTAATTTATTCAGGCATATCATATATTTATTCACCGGTATGTTGATATTTAATCGATAATTCATAGAGGCGTATTATGCTACAGAAGCTTATTCCTGATACGGCAAGTACTTTTCTTCGAGAATTTTATTATTGATTGATTTATGACATAACAATAAATATAAATATGTAAAACATTGATTTCCTTATTTGTTATGATTTTAAACAATATTTTAAGACTATATGCTATATTATTGATTTAATATTTAAGTGCAATTAGATCTAGCAAAAGCAAGTTTGCTATTTCTTTATATTTTGCAATAGTATACAAACAAATTAGCTATTCAATAAACCAAAGACTTCATGCTATTAAAAAAATTGAACCCTTGTTATGTTTCATATAATTTTTATTTTCAGTTGCTTGACTGATTTATTTAAAAATGAGTTCGTAATTTCAACATTGTATGTAGGAAATATTACTATAAAGGAAAGTTCCTTTATAGTAATATTTACGTTAGTTACTAAAAGATATAAAAGATATTATAATCAGAAGTTTAATATTTTGTTTATAAATATTTGAATTTAAAATCGATATACTTTTAGGTTTAGAATTTAGACAATAAATACCTCCTTATTTATATATTTTCTTTATGGATGTTTTTGTAATTCAATAATGAATTTCTCTTTGCTTATAATGGGTTTACTTACCAATAAGAGGTTTCATTTTGATATTTAAATAAAACGAGTATATTTTAAGAGAAATCAATGGATAATTATTTCGTTGTAAAGAGAAGGGTATGCCATTAACGATGGTAAACGATATTAGCCAAATTCGCACATTTGCGGCTGTATGTCCTCGGTAACTTCACGAATTTCATCTTTAAGGTCTTGAATCGATTGTGGAGCATTAGCATAAACCTTATCTTTCACGTGACCCCAAAGCTTTTTTTTCAATAAGCATTCTAAGATTTTCCGAGCACTAAATGCGGAAATTCTGCTTATTCACGTAGCCTCCTAGGTGAAAATGAGCCTCATCACTGAAGATGATTTTTCGATGAAAATCCGGAAATAAATAATTAAATTCAAAATAAGTGCTTACAACACAGAAGGAAAAGTTCAGTGCTTTTTAAAGTCAGTGTATAACATCTAAAATTACAGATGGCGAGTTCAAAGGCACAAATTCATTATTCTTGTTGAAACGAGTTAACTCAAAGGTACAATTGCCCGAAACAGAATAAAACTCTTTTTAGTATTTCTCATTTATTTTCTACAAAATTTCAAAACCGCATCCAGTTAAATTATAATTATTATACTATTCCAAGTTCAGGAAGAATCCTTTTGTAAAGAATAAACATAAAGTGAAACCGATAAATACTTTAATTTGCTTTCAATAAAAATAAAACTGACAACGCTATTTTTAAAATTCTTGCCCATACATTAAGTTTTTGTGGATATTCACTTCTTGATGTTACAATATAAAGAATGTTTTGAGACCATTGACGACTATTTGGAAATCTCTTATTCTCGTTACACTTTTCCACAATAATTTAACAAAATTTATATCTTGAATCAGGATTCACTGCTCAGTTCTTTATGATTTGGCTTTTATGGGGTCGGTAAATATAAGCTTACACTTTTTGTTAGATGTACTGTTATCCTTGCAACACATTTGTTACAGTTTCTTCAGATTTCCTCCCTTTATTCCTAACAATATGTTCATCGTTTATACAACCATTATCCTCAAATTTCTGATTTCTAATAATTTTTGATTGACACGGCACTGGATAGGTTTCAAAATGTATACTAAATAAGTCGCAAATGTCCGCCAAAACTCAATTTGATGATCTGAACTTTTCTTTTGTGGTGTAAGCACTTATTTTGAATTGAATTATGTGTTTGTGGCTTAATCAATTTAGATGACAAACACTGACATTTCATAGCAACTACTATTTTGAGGATTTTTTTATCGAAAATTTCTTTTCACACTTCTTAAGCTATATTTCGCTTAAAACTAAAGATTTTATTTTGATAATTTTCGTTCAATAATAGAGATACAAACTGCAATTGAAAATTTTACATGGGAATTCCCTATGATGCGTCTTCAAACGGGACACACGGTATATATATATATATATATATATATATATATATATATATATATACACGTTGTCCCCTGAAATTTTGAATACGGTCACTTAAATGCGTTACTTAGTTACCACGTTCGTGACGTATTTTAATGGACTGACCAACGGGAAATAATCAGTAATTTCTAATTTATAATAAAATAGGGAATTAAAATGAAACATATTTAGATAATTCTGACGTAACGAATAACAAATAACTACAATGTGCATCTTATTAAATTTTGAAAACATCTCTTTATTGATCCAAACAATATCCCAGACGATCATAAAATTCCTGTTAATATTTTGAAGCTGTGTAAATCAAATTGACATGCACATTGCAGTAACAACCATGGCAACCAATAATAATAATCGAGATACAAACACATTACATTACTCATATTCAAAATTTCACGGGACAACGTGTATATATCCGTAGTATGTAGGGCAAGTATTGTTTTAGTGATTTTTTTGCGGAAATATCCGTTTTAGGGTCCCCTGAGTCCATTGCACTAATTTCTGAAAAAAAAATTGTGTGTCTGTGTGTCTATGTGTCTATCGGTGGGCGCTGTACCTCGAAAACTAAAGATCCTATTGAGATAAAACTTTAAACTTAATAATAATTAATAGTGAGAAACATTTTACATGAAAATGTAAAACATAAGTGCAGAAATGCTCATAAAGAAAATTTACTCTTTTCACTATTAATTATTATTATTAACACTGCACTCAAATTCAATATTTAATTTGTATATTTAAACTTAATGTTTTATCGTTAAAAACTGGAACTGAAAAGCTTTTGGTGAACATTCATAGACCGGAAGTGGTTGTTTACTGGAGGCATTTTTTGTTTTTTGGTGATATTTTTCTAAATATAAAAAAATTTAAAAACCGTTCAAACAAAAGTTAAAGGGAATAATAAACTGAATAAGTTTTATTTGAAAATGTTTTTTATATAATTTTTAACTCGAGAAAAAAACAATTAAGTAGTTGGAAATTTAAATAGGAAGTTAATATCGATAATTAGATATAATGTAATGAAGTAGTTATTAGTTTTTTTCTTCATGAGGTGGTGTCGTTTAGCGTCCCTGCACTGCGGTCTCCGTGGTCTTTTTGTGCGCCTCTGGATGTTTTACTCCCTATGTACTTCTGTGTCTTCTATAAAGTCCAGGAGTTTCTAACAGGGGATGTTTTAAAGGAAGCATATGCTTCTCGAATTGCACCGTGCGTTCTCGTTTATATGCTTCGCAAGTACACAGTAGGTGTTGGGGAGTTTCCTCTTCTTCCAAACACCTACGGCATGGAGGCCTTTCTCAATCCCCATCCTATGTTCGTACGTATTGAGGTCACAGTACACACAGCTAGTGGGTACTGTGTGTACTGTGACCTCAATACGTCCAGGTCTTTTTATACTCTTCTGCTAGCATGCGTTGGATTATTTCTTTCCCGTTTTATGGGGTATACCGAAAGCGGGTTAAATTCACCCTCTGCCCCTTGTTTGGCTAGCAAGTCGGTCCCTATGTATCCAATAATTCTTTGGTCCTTGGGTATCCATACTACCTGTGTTTTGCTTGTTGTCGCCAGTGCGTCCAGTCTGTTTATGTAGGTTATGACCAGCCTGGACTGCACTATTGGCGAGGCTAGCGCTTTTATGGCAGCCTGGCTGTCCGTTACGTGATGAGCACGCTAGTCAATAGTGACTATTTCGGCCTGGAACTTGGAGACATGTTTCCTCAGAGCAATCGCGAATTGTTTGTTCCGGTTGCACCTTCCATAGATATCAGTCCCGATTCCTTTGGAATTTTTGGCCCCGTCTATGTACCAGATTGTTCCTTTACTCGTTTCCGGGTATGTTCCATCTTTCCATTCACTTCGCCGTAATATGATTGTTTTCAATCTGCGGGATGGGTGTACGATTTTAGTGAAATCGGACCTCGTTTTTAGAGTCTCTTCTTCTTGTAGTACTTTAAATGTTGCTGGTCTTAATTACCCCACATTAAAAGTTTGTCCATTTATGTGCATCCTATAGGCTGCCCGTCTAGCTTCCATCATAACAAATAGATTTAGTGGTTAACCCTTTATTCCTGCACCATCTTTCTACGGTATTTGGTGCTCTCTGCATCAAGTTTGATACAATGATCCCAAAGTCCTGCTTACTAGAATGGTTAGGTTATCTGCATACCCTAGTGCATATATACCCTGGCATAAAGAAACACTACAGGAGTGGCGAGAGAACACCTTCCTGCTGTAACCCGCCAGCGACTAATGCTTCTGCTATTATTTAAGACACCTTCCCGTATGTGCCTGTCTGATAGTTTTTCTAGTAGTTTTAGAATAAATGATGACAAGCTGATCAATCTATAAGATTTAGCCTGGGCATATGAATCACGCCCTGGCTTAGGAATGAATACCACTTATATAATCCGCCAGCTGCTTGAGATGTATGAAATGGCAAGGCTTGTTCTGAGGATATCCCATAGTAGTTTTCTCAGCGTTCCCATTTTTTGAGAAAAAAAAATTGAAAGTTTTGACATTTTTTGCCAATTCCTAATAAACTATTAATGTTTCATAAAATTTATATAACAAATTAGAGAATTTAAAACTGAACAAATTATTAAGAATAACTTTTTTGCGTAAACCTCATAGTTTTCGAGCAAACTCTAGGGAAATTACTATGATGGCCACATCACCATTTTTCACTATATTATATTATAAATTTCTTCGATGCAGATAGAAGAAAGTAACGCTTGGGAAATATTACTTGAAACATTTAGAACATGTAACAATGCAACAACAGGTAATAGTCTACAGCGATATGTCGCATAAAGTTGTTCGGTTCAAATGATGCCTATTTTGGAACTATCGAGAGTATTATAAGAAAATAGATTATCCATAGGTTCCTAAAGGCTATTATATAATGTCGAAAATATAAAAAGTTTATTATGCATGAAATTAAACAAGGAGGCTTTTAAACTGTTCTAATATCGTATTTATTCATGTTTTGAAAACAAATCCATTAGCCATATTTATTTATTTATTTATTTATAACCCAACAGCCAAAAGACCAATTACAGGATAACTTAAACATTACATTGTATATATAAAATATAAAAAAATTTAAACCAAGTTAACAAACTGATAATTTACAACAATGATAGGCAGCCGTTACAAAATAATACAGAGAAGATACAAAAAGAAAACTAAACTTATTACATCTAAAAATATAAAAATAAACCAAGTAAGTATACAATAATTATTCATGACGATACTAAATTTGTACAAACACATTATTTTGTTTTAATTGTAGTCTTAACCCTGTCTCGCTAATATGGAATAAATCTATATTATTACAATACTTATTAACAGTATTACACATTGATAGTACAGGTGAGTTTAAGTGATGGTAGCTATTCGTAGATGGAACATAAAAAACTTGATTATGTCTACTATTTAAACGTGGAATGTAGAAGTTCAACAGAGAAAGTAAGTAGGGGTCATTTATTTTATGATGTATTAATTTGTACACAAATATTATTTGTGATGTAATTCTTCTATGTTGAAGAGAGGCAATTCCAAATTCAGTTTGGAGTAAGTTTGATGGGTAACCCTGCACAGGATAAACATGGCGTTTCCTAAAGTACAAATATTTAAGAAACTTTCTTTGAACCTTATCAATTTCAAGTGCATATGCTTTGTACATGGGGCTCCAAATTACTGAACAATATTCTAGCCTACTGCGTATATATGCATAAAAAAATTAATAATTGGTTCTACACTGTTAAATATTTTGGTATTTCTAATTATAAAACCCAAAAGCTTGTAGGAATGACTAGTAATCATTTTTATGTGGTCGTTAAATTTAAGTTTATTATCAAATAATACGCCTAAATCCTTAAAATGCTCTACACGGTCTATCGGAATATTATTAATAAGATATGGGAATTCTGTGTTAGTATGTTTTCTGCTAAAAGTCATTATTTTGCATTTACTTATGTTTAGTTGTAAACCATTTTGTTGACACCAATTAAGGAAGTTAGTTAAATCATTTTGTAATGCAGAGCAGTCATTTGGTATATTTATAGGTCTAAAGATCTTTAAGTCATCAGCGTACATTAAGCATTGAGATTTGATACTATTAACAACATCATTAAAAAATAACAGAAACAACAAAAGAGGGCCCAGATTCGATCCTTGAGGAACACCACTATTAGATATATATGTATGTGATCGAAAGCCTTTGTACTCCACATAGTTTGTTCGTCCTGTTAGATAACACGTTAACAACTTAATTAGAGAGTCACTTAAACCAAACATGTGCAATTTCTGTATTAGTAAATTATGTTGTACTGTATCAAAGGCTTTCGATAAATCAGTATAGATGACATCCAATTGGCAACGCCTATCTAAGGTTTCAGATACAATATTGGTGAAAGTACACAGATTTGTAATAGTTGACTTTCCACTGAAAAATCCATGCTGGTTTGGTGTCAGATATTGAGCAACATAAGCATATAGTACCTTATACAATATAATTATTAATAATATCAATATTATTACCTTTGTGGATTGGTATTACCTTTGACGTTTTCCAACAAGTTGGAAATGTATTATATTTAAGCATCATGTAAATATGAAGTAGAGGAGTTGCCAATGCATATCTGCAATCTCTGACAATCATGGCTGGTATATTATCAGGGCCCATTGTTAGTTTCGGTTTGAGTGACTTAGCAGCAGAAATAAACTCATCTAGATTAAACTGTTTAATATTTATAGACGCTGTTTGTAGCAAAATTTCATTATTTATTGAATTCGCGTCATTGGGATTAGAATTACCGGATGTACGATATACAGAAGAAAAATATTCTGCAAAACCATTTGTTATATCTTGTGGTTGGTCAAATTCAACATCATCTTTTATCATTCGTCCGGGAATTCTTGTCCTACCTCTGCGAGAGTTAATAAACGACCACAGTTTTTGGGTATTTTGTTTAATATCTGCCTCAATACTAACGATGTAGTTATTAAAGTCGTGTTTAATATTAGTTTTCACAAGCTTTCTGTATTCATAGTATTGACGTGTATTAAAAACATTTTTATGTCTTTTCAAAACATTATAATAATGTTGTTTACGCTTAATATTTTGTATGGTTAATGTTGAGTACCAGAATGGAAATTTCGATTTGCGTTGTACTTTCATAGGAACACATAAGTTTATGTAATTATTTAATATTTTGTAAAATTATTCGCATGCAGCATTAGGGTCTTCTAAAGTAATAACTGATTCCCAGCTTGTCTCCGATATAAGTTTATACAACATTAAAAAGTCAGTTTTTTTTTAAAGTTATAAATAGGTTTATATGATATAAAGTTTTGAACATGAGTGCCACGTGAGACTGTACATGAAACATTTAACGAGGGATGGTAATTATCTTCCGGAACAAGGGGAAGATCACTGCGTTCAATCGAGCATTTAACATTCGCAGAGGTAATAAAAATATCTAAAAATGCGTTGTGACTATTCTTACATGTATTTGATTGTTTGGCACCATGAAAATTAATGAAATTTGACAAAATTAACGATTTATTATTTGTGCAATCTGGATATCCTGGTATATTAAAGTCACCAACAATTATATAATCACCTTCAAGAAGTGAATGTGACTCCAGAACAGATAATAATGTTTCGTACGACGTACCTGGTGTTTGGGGTGGTATATAAACGACAATTATGTTTAAAGAAACGTTAAACAAATATGTACGCACACACAATATTTCAATATTTAAATCGGTTATACTTATACTTATTTCAGTTGCCTTCAAGCATTCTCTAAGCGCGATTAAGACACCACCGCCACGCCCAGATGATCTATCTCTGCGATAAACATTAAAAAGCGGGGGGAATAATTCAGCATTTAATAATGAATTATTACCCCATGTTTCAGTTGAAATAATTATGTCTAGATTATCGGAAGCTAAGATATTGTTGTAAATGTTTTGGTATTAAGACCCCGGACATTTTGATAGTAAATATTTATATTTGGCTGTTGGGCTGTACTACGTTTTTTCTTGTGATTATGTGAGGTATTCCATTGTTATATTTTATATATACGTCATCTCCGGAACTCTTTCGCGATCTAAATTCAGTTAGGACTTTTTTTTGTTCTGCGTTTTCTCGTGGCGTCAGGTCCTTATTGATGTATATATTGGAATATCCGTCGAATGTCCTTAGTTTTCTTCCATTTTGTAGAATATCTTGAGCGATGAACTCTGAATCAAATACTACTTTAAGCAGCCTTGGTTTGTGATCATTCCTTTGTACTCCAAGACGAAATGTTTTGATGCTGTTAGTTTGCATGGAGATATCTTGAATTTTGTTTACAACATTTAGTGCTTTTTGTGCGTCTTCTTCCTTTGTTGCGCTCTAAGCCAAGTCCATTTAATATTCTTGGCTGATCGTAAAAAATTTGATTCTGTGTTAGATAATTTTGCACAAGTTGTGCTATACGTGCTTCTGCACACATAACATTTAATACAATTGCTATCATTCAATATAGTTTTGCAGCATTTACATTTACTTTCCATCTCTTATCGTTTAAATAATAGGTAGTTATTGGATAATAGGTAATAAGGATTTTAACGGGGATACAATACTTCACACCAACCGCGCCTCTGGTGGTGGCTAATAATAATTACACAAACAAGACTAGGCGACGGAGCGAGCACACAAGAATACAATGGAAGTTAAAAAAGTATGGTAAAGGAGTAAATTCGTAGGTGATGTTCGTTTCGAATAATATTTATTTTGATAAAGCCGTGATCAATTCATTATTATCTCCTTTCATTTCTGCTTTTATATTTCGTAAATAAATACACTGGTATTTTATTTTAAAAACACAAAAATAATAGTCGGTTTCTGGGAATCGAACGATGGACCTTCGGAACAGAAGCTGAGCGCCTAACACTTGCGCTAAACCGTCGATGTTTATTTATTTTCTATGGGTCGTTTTCCCCACAATTTTTGAGTTTCTATTTTACGGCGAATACGATGCAGATGTTAATTATAGGTTATAATTTCCCATTCAGTATAAAAATTCCAAAATACTCACTTATTTTGCGTTAAGCCATTACACAGACGCTATCTCAAAGATAACTAAGACTCACAATCACGTTTTTCGTATCGTAGAGTGTATTTAGCAAGAAAATCAGTTTAAAATCGTAGATATATATACCACCGACACTAACTTTATAAATATTGGAAACAATTATTTCGATTTTATTGAAATAGTTTTCTTCTCGTACGGTCTTTTTACTTAAAGACACGCAAGACATTTTTGGCAAAGCTAGAGTATCGCACAATAAACGTTTCGCTCTTAAAAATAAAACATTTCTGCTAACATATATTATTTTTAAGTTAATGTACGCAAGGGAGATACACCTACTGATATGAAATTTAAAAAGCAATTTTGAGCCTATTACAAGATCCAGATTGCGTATAGAGTCTACAATGGGTAGTGTATCGTTGACTATCCTAATTTTATACTTAGATTTTGCTAAATCTATTACATTTTATGGGCCAAAAAGCATTGCATATGACTTTGTGGGATTAGTAATTAATGAGATGTATTTTATTTTTTATATTTAATCAAACAATTTTCGGAAAGGATTGTAGAACTAGGTCTTGTCGATGGTTTCTAAGTAACTACTACTTTTTTCTTCAAGGGATTCTAAAACTCGAATTCGATGTTCCTCTCCAGTAGGTGACTCCAATAGTTGGGTTGACTTCCGTTGAAGGGACGGGGCGATACCATAGATCCAGAACTTGATGTTCCTCTTCGGTGGGTGCGATTCCAATAGTCAGGGATTCCTATGCCTACTGTTTGTGAACCATTGTTCTTCACTCGTAGATTCGTTTTTGTTAATTAATGTAGAATCAAAAATAATTTTTACTTGTATAAATATTTTAACCGACTGCATATTTTAGAAAATTTTAAATGACTTTTTAGAAAACATTTTTTTATAATTTGTACGGTGCTACATCGAAATAATAAACTATTTATTTATTTATTTATTTATTTATTTATTTATTTATTTATTTATTTATTTATTTATTTAACGGTTACACCTTTTATACAAAGTATATACATTCATAAACTAATTCTAATCTTAATTAACAAACTATAATCTAAGTGTTAACATAAATTATTTAAATTAACTCTAGATATATCAGCCTTAAATTTACAAAAAGAAGAAGAAAACAAATCAAAATTAGCGCTTGAATTAAGAAAATTAGCATACCTCATCAATCTATTGATAGGATTATTATAAGTGTAATTATTATGAGAATTACTTAATCTAAAAAGTGGTTTAGATCTCAGAGGTCTTAAGTAACTTGAAATTTGGAAATTAAAGAGCCGAATTAAATCACCTGTTATTAGACCATTCAGTATTTTGAATAAGGTATACAAATCAAACTTGATTCGACGAATTTCCAAAGAATCAATATTAAGTAAACCACAGACAATACCATAATTAAAAGAATTGAAATTAAATTGATGATTATACTTAAATGTAACATAAGAAATGAATCGTTTTTGGACCCGCTCTACTTGTTCCTTATAGATCTTATAATAAGGCGACCAAATAACCGACGCATATTCTACATTAGATCTAACTAGACTAAAATATAATATTTTTATAGTGTCATAATTAAAGCTATAACAGTTCCTAAACAAAAACCCCATTAATTTTAACGCCTTTTTAGTAATAATATCAATATGATCCGCAAATGTTAATTTAGTATCAAAGTAAACACCTAAATCTTTTATAACTTCCATTCTATTCAAGATAACATTATTAATTTTATAATTAAATATTAAAATGTTATGACGTCTACTATAGGTTATTATCTTGCATTTATTAATATTTAAACTTAGGTAATTTTTACAGCACCATGCGGATATATTATCTAAATCTGACTGGATTTCAAAGCAATTGGAAACATTATCCACAATATGATATAGCTTCAAGTCATCTGCAAACAATAAACATTTCGAGTAATTACAACAATCCACAATATCATTAATAAATAACAGAAATAGTACAGGACCTAGATGTGATCCTTGTGGTACTACAGACGATACACTAATGATATCCGATAGATGATTATTAATCTTAACCACTTGAACGCGATTTGATAAAAAACAATTAACCCAATTAACAATTTGGTCCGTAAACCCTAAAGCTTGAAGTTTTCGAATTAAGACTTTATGTTGTACACGATCAAAGGCTTTCGAAAAATCTGTATAAATCGTATCTACTTGCCTATGATGGGAAAAGGAATTTATTAAAAAGTTTTCAAATTCTAACAAATTGGTTATTGTTGACTTGCCTTCCAAAAACCCGTGTTGTTGACTACTAATTACGTGTTTAGACATCCAAGCTAACTGACGTGCTACTAGTTTATCTAAAACTTTGGGTATACATGATTGCAAAGAAACACCGCGATAATTAACAATGTTTTTGCGATCGCCACTTTTAAAAATAGGATTTATGTAGCTATTTTTCCACATATCAGGAAAGCAAGAGTTATTAACTGATGACTGAAACAATTTATGGATTGGCTTAGCCAATGCACATACGCAATTTGCTAAAAAATGACCAGGAATTCCATCAGGACCCACATTAAAATTATTACCAAGTAATGCCAATTCTTCATATACCTCTTGTAGAGAAATAACTAATTTTTCAGGCATCACGGTCTTAGATAATGTAAAATTCTCACTAAAATCATTATTAGGTATAATATTGCGATACGCTTCAGAGAAGAAATTACCAAAGGAGTTAACTATCTCAGTACCATTTGATAAAACATTACCATTATAAGTCATTGAAGAAGGTACACCATTTTCATTTTTCCTATCTTTAATAAATTTCCAAACGTGAGAAGGATTACTTTTTATATTAGCTTGAACACGATTACAATAACGAACATAGAGTTGTTTACTTAGTACAGAACTTTGCTCCCGAAGATTAGAGAATATAATATAATCATTATAGTCTTCAGAATTTTTATATTTAAGATGAGCAATTTTTTTCTGCTTTATTAACTTAATTAAGTTCTTGTCAAACCATTTAGGATAGCTGGAGGATCTAATTTGCTTAAGTGGAACATGCGAAATTTAGTACATTGTAAAAATTTTCTACCATTACATTGATTTCATCACTAATGAGTAATTGATTCCAGTCAATATTTGTGAGGTAGTTATTAATTTCCTCATAATTACACTTCGAAAAATTATAAATGACTTCAGTAAAATTTAAATTCGACTCGATATAATTAACAGAAAATGAAAGTTCATAACCATAATGATGCAGGGAATTATCACAGATGTTATCATTTGCCAAACCAATGAAGATATTGTGTAAGGTGGAGAAGCATAAGTCTAAATAAGATCCCCTACTATTGGGTATTGAATTAATTTGAAGCATATTTAAATAAGAAAATGATTCAATGATTGTGTTAACACATAAATTATTTACGGTAGATGTACAAACGCCATCTTTCCAGGTAACATTTGGTAAATTATAATCACCAAAAATGATAAGTTCACAATCAGAATGCGAAAGTGCTAAATGTTCTACTGATTCAGTGCGTCTTATATATTTATCTAACGGGGAATTAGGGGGAATGTAAACTCCACCTAGAACTATTTTATTATAACCCACTTTTAATAAAATGAATAATTGCTCAATAGAACATTCAATGGTTAATAGTTCCTGTGATATAATAGAATTATGAACCGCAATAAGGATACCACCCCCGCGAGATTTCTCACTTGTTAGGTTATTACGGTCTTTGCGAAACAAAATAAAATTCTTGAATTGCAATTCACTACTACTAAAATTATCGGTAAGCCAAGTTTCAACTATAATAATTACATCAAAATTACTTAAATTGACAGTATGCATTATCTCACTAATTTTAGTGCGAATTCCTCCAGCGTTGTGAAAATATATTCTCAGTTTTTTGCTGATCTCTCCTCGTTGTTAGTTGAAGTCCGTCTATTTTTGTGTGGTTGAGAAATAATCTTCGGGTTACCCATAATATATTTAATGGTTAAATTGTGTTCACCATTTTCAGTTCTATCTGATAACTCTCTATGCAACGATTTCAGATGATCGCGCTGCATTGTGGTGAGATCGGATTTAAGTTTTAAATCAGAAGGTCTATCTGTCGCTTTATTAAATGTCTTTAATACGTGCAGAGCCATTGAAGAGTCATCAAATATTAGCTTCGTTGGACGAGGTTTATTTCCCTTTTTTTCCCAATCGTATTATTTTACTAGGAGCAACAGCATCCGGTAGACTTGACAGCAATTTCATTGTAGCTGATCGGTCATGCTCCATTCGCCTTTTAACGTCTGATGATGTAGACTCTGACATATTGTAAATAATAACATTCCTTGACCTTCTAGTTCTATCCTCAATTTCTTCAATTATGCCAGCACTAGACACTGAATCTTTCTCATTTTTAGCGTTTTTATTAATGATTTGTTCGAACTCAGTCATTTTACAAAGTAACTCGTCCACTGATTTCTTCAAATTAATATTATCCTGTTTTAAATTGTTCATATCAAAGATTAACTGTTTTAATTCAGCATTCTCAATTGCTAAATTATCACATTTAACAGAAACTGTATCTATAGATTGTTTAAGATCTTTAACCAATAATACTAGATCTTTTATATAAAATTCGCAATCGTGGTTAACCAAACAAGCCGGATGGCAAAACTTGTTACAAGTAGGGCAAGTAGTTTTATTAGCAACTTTGTGATTGCATTTTCCTACACATGTAAGGTTAATTCCAGAAGAACTCATTTTCTCCATTTTAAATATACTAATTTAAAATTTAAAATAAAATAGGAAATATTAAAGGAGTTAACGTGGGAAATTACACACTTCACACCAGTGAGGGCCGTCACGGTGACTAACAAACTAAACAGCACAACACTGGCCCGATGGAAGGGATACAAAAGAAAACAAAGGAAATAATAGACAAATTGAATCTATAAAAATTAATAAGCCTGTCCGGGGTTCGAACGGTCGCTAATTGTAAGAGTTCAGAACTGCCTAAGCGATATTCCCACTGCTCCACTAGGCGGGTAGGAATTGCAATAGGATTGTCTTCAAAATTAATAATTGTGAACTTGTTTACTTTATAGGTTATGAAGTACATTAACTGAATTAAATCAATAATTTATATTAATAATTAGACTATATAACTAAATAGTGCTTCCAGAGCGAAAGTAACACTTACAATTGTCATAAGCACTAATGATGATAATTTGATATTCCAAAAACCGGCCAAAAATAAAATTCAAAATTGCACGATACACTTAACCTCACAGTTTGTTAATGTATTTGTATTAATTGTTTATTATTTCGATGTAATAAATAAATACTGATATTTATTATTTAATTTTATTTATCTCTGATCAGGGGATGCTAGTAAGAGTGGTATAATAACTGGCGCTATTACCGCATTAGTTATTAAAGCAATTAAAACCTGAAAAAGGGGAGCGCATAGGTATAATCCGAGTGTAGAACATTTTTTAAAAATTTTAAGATTTAAACTTCCAGTTTAACTTTTTGCACATAGTAGGGAATTAACTTTAATTAATTGGCAAGAGCGATAATTAGTGAATTTTCAGGGCAATATGTCATTTAATGGTGAAATTTACCTTTAGAAAAGAAAATAAGGAGTATTTAATGAATAAATAATACCAATTGTAATACCAATTTTAAATTTTATTCCTACATCTGCGCTACTATGTTTAATTGGAAAATTGTAAATATTATTGATTTTTAAACCACAACTTACTTTATAATATTTTTTAAAATAATATTATTGACTATTCCACTCCTATTGCATGTAGCCAATGAAAATGAGGCATGTGATATTTTTTAGCCAATCACGTCAATTTTTAAGTGAATAAACACCAAGTTGCTGTTTATTCACCTGAATAACCTGAAGTTACCTATTTCCCGACAAATGAATTGAATTAGCCTTGATAAAAAAGCGAAAAACGTTGTTTCTACGTATGTCAGTTGCAAGTAGGTTATAAAATCAAAAGGTTTGGTAACACTTCATCATCAATAATAAATGCGACGGTGAGAAGTTCTGCACCAAAAAATCAAACTTAAACGAGATCGTGTGTTTGGAAACGATTTGAAGAAATCTGCGCCGATAAAAACTACCAATTGTTAGCAAAACTTTAATGGAAACTCTTGCCGCGATTATGATGACTGGGCGTATAATATAAAGAAGGTAAATGCAAATGATTATAAGGGAGGTGTTATTTAATCAATGTCGAATTTTTCGACCAAAATACTGCAGGAGATATATCATAAAAATTTTAATATAAACATTGAACCATTCACCGATATTCGTTTCAAGTCGTGGAATAGTCTTTCCAAATACCATTCGTGATGACAATTAAATCGGAATAAATTTTGTTTTTAGCGCATTCAAGTTTGTTGCTTAATAACAAACTTTCATGCAAAAACAAAATTTATCGAGTAAATTGCCATCACTTATGGTATTACTTATGATAGTATTACAGTATAATGATATTTCTACCTAATAATTTAAGAAACAAACATTCTTCTAGTAACTCTATAACTAACATTTCAGTTGCACATGAATTTAATTAGTAATTATTATTAATATATCATCCACTAGTCTTTGATTATTTATTATATTCAGAAAAAATCGATAGAAATAAAGTTACATTTGGGAATACGAAAAATACTTACTTAAAGCACAATTTAATAATGAAATAAATATATTCTAATATTATAATATTATTATATATTATGATATTCTAATATTATAATGAATTGTAGAAAATAAACTACAAAATGCTCATACAATTTCTATAGTATATGCCTGGGTAAGGTTTTAATTTTTAATTAAATTTATTTAAAAATTGGTATTTTAAAAACGCTATATATACTTTTACATCAAAGTTGAGAATTTGAAAAGATTTTTAATGTTATTTCACGAGGCAGGGGACAAGTGGTAATACATTTCTCTGAGCATTACTGCACCGTTATTTTACAAAAAAATATGCAAGATTAAACAGCTAATAGTTAAAACAACTACTCCTCGTACTAATGCACCGCCAGGTATCGAATGGCACAATTATTAGCTGCCGTCACCTGACCTAAATCGCATTATGTGTAACGTAACGTATTTTGTGCTGTTATCGTTTTTTCTCTCTCCACGAAATTATTATGTAAGGCAATCTCCAGACACGTATTTCGCTGTATCACATCTGGTCAGTGAAGCTATGCCATTATTACGTGGGTCCTTCCAAGTGGAAGGCCCTCACGCGAATGAATCGATTTTAAAATAAAATCGATGCATTGCCTATGGAATCGTATTTTCGTGACGCGTCTAAAAAACGATATCAGCAGAAGGTAAAAGCCCATTCACCGCATTTTAATGTGTAAATTAAATTTATTTTTAAGGGCCATCCCATAAATACTTTATAATAACTGGCCGGAACTCAATTTGCGTCCTAAATACAGATCACATTTTGACGTTACAGGGATTTCGGAGATGAGGAGATGAGGATGGCAAGGCTCGCAAGGATTTAGCTTTCTCGTCACGTAGCCGAGCTGTTCTTGAATAGCGTCATCATCTCTCGATGTAGAAGGTGCCATCCACTTCTTACATCTCACTGCCGTTCTCCCGCCTGAAAACCGGAAACGGAAGTTTACAAACGGATACGCCAACCACCACAACAACCTTAAGAATAAACTTTGCTCTTATTACGCACTATAAGAAACAATCACCCAGCACAAGCCCACGTGAAAAATACGGAAGGACATAAAAATATAAATTATCCCTTCCATAAAAGGGTCGGCACGTAAGTATTTTCAAAACGGATTCAGTTCTAAATGTCATAAAAACATCAGTGTTTAAATACCTCAATTTCTAATTATTACTCACGCGAGTTAAGTGTTAAGAAACTTTTGGCACTTTGTCGAAATTTTACTGGAGTGTACCGATAAAATATTAAGACTATAAATTTATTTTCATTCATTTCGTATATTTAACCCGATGCATTATAATTAAGCAATATTGAAATGATAATAGTCTCATTGCGGAGATTTTAATTTCAACATCAAATTTCTGTATAATAATTCTATTCTATTTTAAGCAAATAAAAAATACATAATACACTTAATTAAGTATAACTAACAATAAATCAATTTATACGTGTTCAATATGGAAGGAGATATTTTATATTTAAAAATAATAAATTGTTACTGAGCCCTTTATCGCCACGGATTTTTTTTTTATTTTCTAATGCAGCATAAGTCAAATTAATTGGCAAACCCTGTTATTTCAATCGAATTTAATATACTAAACAAATTTATTATATTGAAAATGAATATTAAATAAAGTAAAAAACTTACTTTGTTGATATCACACTATTTATTTAAAAAGTGACTCGAGTTTCGATCAACATGAATATTAAAAGTCTCACAACCGCACCGTATGTAATAATTTTATACCCAACCGAATGGGACATTAATTATTTTTACAAACAATTCTTTATCCATTAAATGGCTTTAAAATATGTTTATAAGGGTTTCTCCGAAATATTCTCTTCTCTTTAAAATTTTATTTTAGTTTTAATAAATATACACAGTTCTTAACTTTATGATATTATGATTTTATGATACTGGTCATTTTGACAGTTATTTTAATTGCATAATAGCATCACATACTATGTTTCTTATCATGATTAATTTATATACGTATACAAATTATATATGATATACACGTATATAAATATACGAACACACTCACAATGTTTTTGAAGTAATATCATTATCTTGAGGGCAGAGAGACCGCAGGTCTATAGCCGAGACGGACTAACACCACATTATTTGTTTTTGCTTATATATATATATATATATATATATATATATATATATATATATATATATATATATATATTAATGTAATTATGTAATTGTCCGAATAAAGATTATTATTTATATAAGTATTCGTGCTTAAGTTTACTTTCTTGTAAATTTTTACTATGTATAAAGATGTGCTTGTCCTCATAGTTAATAGTTGGTCCTTGAATTGAATTAAACTCGAAGTAATTAATGAATACTTTCGTAGTTCATGGTAAAATTATGATTAATGTTCTCCATATACGAGGGTTGTTATTTATGTATTCAGAATAGAAATAATAAACAAATAAATTGTATCAAAAATATTTTTATTGCTTTTCAAAATAGTCGCCTTTAAGATCTATACACTATTTCGTCCGATTGAATCAGCCTTCAAAGCATTTTGTCCTTGCAGAAGATGATAACTCTAAAACAAACGTTTTGAAGGCCACAACCACTAGTTTTGACGATGAAAATCGTTGTCAACGCAGTTTATCTTTAATTACTGGAAACAAGAAAAAGTCATTACCAACTCGGGGCTGTAAGGCGAATGACCCATCTGAACGTTTTGTCGGTGTTTTATGTGCCTTATTTTACTTTACTGTACAGAGTTTAAAATGGTAATGTGAAATATTTACAAAAATATGTAAATTAAATTTGTATGGTGGGGATGTTCATCCCTTTCTCCGACCCTCTTTGGCCAGCCTCTGGAAAGCAGGTACATGAACCGGGCTGTTTTCCTCCGTGGCCAGGCGCAATTTCCAGGAAAGCCCGTTTGAATCGCGAACGGGGCGACCTTGTCCAAGGGGTGGCCCTGACTTCGGAATTTCCGGAACCGCCTTTCCAGAAGTATCACCATAAAATAGGGTTGAATGTGAATTCGGGAAACAGGCAGTAATCTTCGGTACAAATTATCCAAACCGAACACCATCCATTCCATCTTTCGTGTGTCCAAATGCTCTTTTTACTTTTTTTTATGTACTGTGTATAAGCTTGCATTGCCGTGATGTAAAATGATTCTTTGTTTTAGGTTGTTTTTTCTTAAATTACCGAAAACTCAGGCAAACAAATAGTCGTATATCACGCTGAATTAACGGTCTTTTGATTTTCAAGAGCCACAGTTATCACATGACCTGTTTTCGTGAAGAAAAACTGGCAAAATCTTATGTATGCTGGTCATACTAATATTTAAACCTAGAGATCGTAATATGTCCCACGATGATCTTCAATTAGTTTTTGCATAGTATCGATATTTTCCGGCACAACGGCCAATTTTGGACCTTTTTAACTTCATCTGTGAGCAAACTACGTCTTCATTTGAATTGTTTTTAATTCAGTTGATCGATGCACTGTTCTTAAGTTAGACCACGTCGAATGTCACAATAAATCAGAGCTCAAAATTTTCGCGAGTTAATTCCATCTTTCGTTTTAGATGAAATTTTCAACTTATTATAAATAACAAAAATAATAAATAAATAGCTATCTGCTTATTATACCGTTTTTGTGATTTCGGAATGTTTTGGTCGGTTACCGTACACCTCTTTGGATCTTGTTAGGACTGATATAATCGGCGAGATTTGTATCTGCGTATTTAAAACCAATCAGTTAATCCTCGATTTGATTGGTAGTATATGTCGGTTCAATAGCACTTATTTATCTCTTAAGCCCTATATTTTCATTTATCCCTTCAGGCTTCATTTAGTTCTCGGTTAATTGTAATATACTGGAGCTCATAAGTAATGCAACACCCCTTAGATGTGGTTTTATCCAGAAACAAATACGCACCATTTATTTATCTTACAAAGAAAAAAATGCTATAACGTAGTAGTAGTAGTAGTAGTGTTAGGCTATCGACCACGTGGTCCTTCCGCCATGTGTTATTTGTGTATTTGTGTGTGTGTAAATGAGCTTGTTACTTTAAAGGATCGCCCCCGTCACTCTAAAGCACCATTAATTGTATCCCAATGGTGAATGGTACCGGTCACCCATCCGACTACTGACCCGAATCAACGTTGCTGCACGTCAGTTCGGGGCCGTAACCTATGCGCCACCACCGGCGTGTAATGCTATAACGTTTATACTGCATTCCCTCAATTTTTGTGTACGAATTTTATACTTATTCGAGAAATAAAGCAAATTTAATAATTTTAATATTCAGTCACCTGCTCTACTATGAATCTTTCTGAGCTCTTCGGTATATTAAAAAGCCCTGCTAAAATGCCTTAAATTTGTGCACTACATTAATTTCATCAAGTAAGTGATTTTCAAAAGAGTCGAATTGTTGCTATGAAAGAGGAGGGATTCAGTTTGAGGGAAATAGATCGAAGACTCGAAATTGCACCATCAACTGTAATGCGAGCATGGAGAAGATGATCTAAAGAAAATAATTATCAGCGACAGATAAGTTCTGGTAGGCCTAGAATTATACATGGTGGTCAAGATCGGTACCTAATACTGTTTGTGATACGTAATCGTCACGACACTTTGTGGCAAATTCGAGATGGCCTTTTTGCAACAATAGGACGTGTGGTTTCTAGCTAAACATTTAATCAAAGGGTTCCTGTCATGGGCCTTTATGCATCCGTCCGTTTTACGTGCTACCCAGGACTCCGCTGCACAAAGCTCGGCGCTTGTAATGACTTCATTTGCTTTAGTGATGTGTCCAGATTCTGCCTATGAACCGATGATGGACGTAGGAAGATGTGTCCGTTGATTTTGTGGTGAATGGCAAAATGTAGAGTTTGCCTTAGAACGTCACACAGCCAATACCGCTGGCATTTATATGGGGCACTATATGTCTTGAAAGTAGGTCCCCCTGGTGTTCATTAGAGGTCTAACTGCCCAATGGTACATCGCTGAGGTACTATAAGCTGTTGCAATACCATACATTCCAAATATCTCAAACCCTATTTTTCAGCAGGATAACGCCAGGCCGTATAAGGCGCGTCAGAATATTGACTTTATACAAAATTATGACGTAGAGAATTTAGATTGGCTTGCAAGATCCCCTGATTTATTGCCAAAAGAACATGTATGGGATAGCATTGTAATAACCCTTCAACGACTAAGGACTTTGCACCAATTGCACATCTGTGTTTAAAAGTCGTGGGGCCGCTTGCCACAAGAATACATCGACCACTTGATTCCGTCGTCGGGCCAATACATTGTTGAATTTTTATCAGTATTTTTTGTTATATTATATAAATAATTATTTACCAACTTAAAGACCCCATTACTAAGTTTGTTTGATATTATTTACAAGATTCCTTGTTTTGAAACCCCTAAAGTATTGGTCAGACATCACAAACACTACGATCCAGTATAAAGCAATATTAAAGTGATACTAGCATAAAAAAGGAAGTATGTGCACTGGCCACCCATGCACAAACTACAATACATGTGATCAATTATAGTGCCGTTAAGGTTCCGGACACAGAATGACACCAAAAAAGACTTTTTCTAGAAATGTGTTATATTAACCAGGGATCTGATGGAAAACAGATATAAAAGGCTTAAGTTACATTTACACATATCTTCTCCAATAACCATTCTTAGTTTCAAATCAATAACACGTTTGTCCTTTCGTTTGCTTTATCAGTATAAAATGATTTCTGTAAGTGTGAATTATTGTTATAATGTGTATTGTATACCTTATAGCACCCTGAAAAAGGAAACATAGTTACCGAAATATCGGCAAAAGAATAAAGAGTATTAGGTGAATAAACTGGCTTAATTGACTAATTGACCGATTATCGAATAAACTCACATTATATATATTTTTTATTTGTGTGTGTGAATATAAGTTCTAATAAAATATTTCAGTATTGTTTTAAACTAGAAAACAATTATGTTTAAATTTGAACATTCTAAATAGATAATGCTATTTGTGTGAAAAATCTGTATATTTATATTGCATAAATACATAAAAAACTAAATAATTAAAGCGATGTGAAGTAAATATGAAATCAGAAAATAAATAGGACAATTGAAATAAAACAATTCCTTCTAGTAGAAATTCACAGTATTAATAGGATAATCAACCTATGTATTATCAACTACACATCTCCATTTGTCAATATACGGATTCTACATATAATTTATGCATCGAACAAACAAATCATGGTCTATTATAGCGGTACAGGTTTGATCGCCTCTCCCAATCATCTATAATATGCTAAACTTGATTTCAAACAATAACCGGCATACTGGTGTCAAACTTTATTTATTGAATTAGTAATATGTATGGCCTGTTAACAACTAAATTTACCTGAATTATAACCTGTTATTTTTATGTACATCAATTCATTATGGCAATTCTATATGTCGAAAACGTCCGACAAGTTTCAAAATGTGATTGATTGAAACTGAGCATGCATTAATTTGAATCTGTCGTTTATAAAATTGATATACTCTTTAGGAGCCAGAGTAAAAGAAACTTATTATTTAATACAGTTTACATTTAATAGGATAAGTAATTGTGTATAAGAAATATAAGGGTATATGTGTAATTAAATGCTTTAATTAAGTTTTTAATATATATATATATATATATATATATATATATATATATATATATAATAAAATTATTTCATAATAAATAATTATTTTGACATTTTGGCCTTTTGTTCCTTGAAAGTCAACAGTATATTTTAATAGTTGGCATGCTTTTATATGTTATATGTATAGAGTTTATATTTTAAACACAAATAAAAACAATCGTATGAATTGCTGCACTCGCCTTCGGCTCATGCATTTCATTCTCGAAGGCAATGAGTATCACTGTATGCTCATTATACAATATACTAATATATTTTGTTATTTTTATTTTAGTAAGTGTTTTTATTTGTGTTTAAAATCAATTTTATAATATAAGTTCGAAGCACGTGTCTGCACATGATAATAAATTTGAATGCTAGATTTTTAATTGCTTTTGCTAATTTAATTTAATGAAATCAGTTTAAATTCATTTTTGTGCATAATTTTTCGTGTTATAGTCATATTTAAACCATCTAAAATACATTTTATCATTTACTAGTTTATTCAACAGAAATAATTTCATTCAAATTAGTGTTGCTTTGATAGTTGTACTATTCGTAACATGCAAATTAATTTTGTTTTATTCAATGTCTGTTGAGGTACTAGACAGAGAAGTGGTTGTTTCAAATTAATTTGTTTTGTAGTCTTAGTAAGACTCACTGTTGTATATTCACGAAATGTTTTCGTATTTTTAAATTTATTATTTAATTTTCTACAACAAACTAAAGGATTTTAATACATTTTATTATTCAATTATGCTCCATGTGGGTATTTTTCCTTAATCCCGAACGTAATGATTTCTGTAGAATTCACCAATCCATCTCAGGTATAAATTCATATCTTCAGTCGATTATATTTCATTCTTGTGTCAGTTGTCGTACATATCTGAATAAGTTGTTTATATTTCATTATATTTATTATTATATTTCATTATATTTATTTTAGTAAGTGTTTTTATTTGTGTTTAGAATCAATTTTATAATAAATCTGTACTGAAGAGAGCGAAAGTTCGAAACACGTGTCTGCAGATGATTATAAACTTGAATGCTAAATTTTTAATTGCTTTTGCTAATTTAATTTAATGAAATCAGTTTAAATTCATTTTTGTGCATAATTTTTCGTGTTATAGTCATATTTAAACAATCTAAAATACATTTTATCATTTATTAGTTTATTAAACAGAAATAATTTCATTCAAATTAGTGTTGCTTTGATAGTTGTACTATTCGTAACATGCAAATTAATTTTGTTTTATTCAATGTCTGTCGAGGTACTAGCCAGAGAAGTAGTTGTTTCAAATTAATTTGTTTTGTAGTTTTAGTAAGACTCACTGTTGTAGATTCACGAAATATTTTCGTATTTTTAAATTTATTAAAAATAAATAATAACGAAAATTAGTAATATAAGACAACTATAAAGAAGATAGAGACATCTTTCTCAGTAAGGATGACTTGGAAAGAGGCAGGCCTCTTACGCAATTTTTCTTAGAGTTACATTGCTATAAATATACATAAAGTCTGTTCGTTGGATCTTTCGTCGTACGTCACAAACTATCGCTTCAAAAAACGACGAAAGTTTTACAGTGCGTTCTATTTCTAACGCATATGGTTTACTTTATCAGACTGAATGTTTTTGCGTCGTTTCTCGAAGCGATAATTTGTGACGTACGACGAAAGATCCAACGAACAGACTATATAGTCCATCCGTTGGATCTTCCGTCTTACGTCACAAACTATCGCTTCAAAAAACGACGAAAGTTTTACAGTGCGTTCTTTTTCTAACGCATTTATTTTACTTTATCAGACTGAATGTTTTTGTCTGGTTTCTCGAAGCGATATTTTGTAACGTAGGACGGAAGATCCAACGGATGGACTATAGTATATACACATAAATCAATACAAATAAAAAGAAAATTGTTAAACATAAATAACCAATGAGCAAAAAGGATTCAAAACGAAAAACTAAGAAATAACGTTGTTTTTAAAAATACAAACATACACGGAGAACAAATAACGAAAAAAATCGAGGAACTCTTAGAGGACGCATTAAAAACAAAAATTATGGATGCACATGAAATGAAAAACGGAGCAATATTACTAAAAATTCAGAATTGGAAAGATAAAATGAAAATAATTTAAAGCAGAGGAAACTTAAAAGGAACCAAGATATACATAGATTACGACATGACCATGAAAGAAAGTATAATAAAAGTTATATATGGCACGAGATAAAAAGAGTATATGACATAAAAAAACTAAAAACTGTGAATCACTTAGACATACCCATAATGACTAAAGCAAAGAGAAAAGGAAACACGAATAATGGAAAACATGTAATAAAAATGAGCAAAGGGAACATAAAAACAATGCTGAAAAGAGGAAAAACGCATGAAATTGTAAGAGAACTGTTCAGGTATACCATTGATGTAGAATTCAAACCGGTTAATGGTAGATTAGCTTATTTGAGACTGAGCACAAAGCCTTTCAATACATCTATAATAAATGTTTACGCACCAACGGAAGCAGCAGATGATAAAGAGAAAGATGAGATATATGAAGAAATAGAAAAAATATACCAGAAAACGCCTAAACAAGACACAATATTTATTGCAGGTGACTTTAATGCCCAAATCGGGAAAGTAGTTCTCCGGCGCGAGGGTGGCGAATACGAGCACTGTTCACGGGGAGGAATTGAATGGTTGAAGGACACTAACCTTGATCATCCTGCTGTTCTGTACGGCTAGAAATCCCTCGCAGGTGGGACTTTAAACTTCTTCCTCGTGGACGTACACGTACGCGAATAGTAGTAGGAATAATTCGTAAATAATGAGCCGGTGGCGAAACTACGCGAGTAGCCAATATGCAAAATGAAGAAACGGCGGAGCCAAGACCAACTTTTCGTGTGTTAACAAAAATATATATCTATCTTTTATGGCGGTGCCCGAAAACTCTTGCTCTTCTTCCGCTAGTGGGTT
This sequence comes from Ontholestes murinus, assembly GCA_963969525.1. Lineage (NCBI taxonomy): Eukaryota > Metazoa > Arthropoda > Insecta > Coleoptera > Staphylinidae > Ontholestes > Ontholestes murinus. The sequence goes on along the minus strand of OZ018389.1, from coordinate 43,918,909 downwards.
GGGTGTGTGGGGTAGAAAAAAATAGACAGGCGCATTAAGAGGAAAACGTAAACAGAGATGCGCGCATTTGCCTCCCAATTTCAAATATGAATTTAGTACAAAACATACCCCCCACCCAAAATGAAGATTTTGGAGTTTTAACTATAATTAATGGATAAGTTCCCGAAAAAGAGGAAAAAACAACAAAAAATAAAAATAAAGAGAATATAAACTATGGAATAACGATACGAACAAATATGTACATCAACATTTCTCTCCGCGCGTAATTTAATCTTTAGGTAAAGGTACGACCTTGTTTACGGGCCTTAGAACTTCACCGGTGTGCGTTTTAATTTTAACAATTCTCGCAACTCCGTCCGGGCCGACGATCAGCTGGGAAATACGTCCTTTCGGCCACTCGGTTGGCGGCATTCCAGGACTATACCAGAACACTAAATCACCCTTAGAGAGTGGTTGTGAATTTAAAGTCCATTTCGGACGATAAATCTGCGAGTGAAGATATTCTTTGCTCCATCTCTTCCAAAAAGACTGTATTAACTGTCTTATCAATTGCCATCGATTTAATCTATTAATTTGAAGGTCAAGGATATTGGGTTCAGGACGTGAAAGGATAGGACCACCTATCAAAAAATGGCCTGGGGTTAAATAATCGACGCCATCTTCAGGAGCATTCGAAACTTCACAGAGGGGACGAGAATTCAATATACCCTCTATACGGGTAATTAGAGTAATAAATTCTTCCAAAGAAAGTACTTGGTCACCTACGACACGTCGGAAGTGAAATTTAAAGGATTTCACACCCGCCTCCCACAACCCACCGAAATTGGGTGCGTAAGGGGGATTGAAACACCATTCAATTTGTCGGGTAGCTAAATAATGAGCAATTTTTTCATTGGAATTTTGCATAAATTGTGTAATTTCATTAATTTCTCGTGCAGCTCCTTTGAAGTTACGGCCCTGATCCGAATAAATCCGATTAGGAAGACCTCTTCGAGCAATAAATCTGTCCAATGCCGCAAGACAACCCTCAGTACTGAGACTGGTAACAGCTTCGAGATGTAAAGCTTTAGTCACCATGCACACAAAAAGTGCTACATAGCATTTTATAGTACGAGTCGTTCGTAGGGCAGAGGCTTTGAGATTAAATGGACCTGCAAAATCGACACCTGTATGACTAAAAGTCCGAGAAGGTTCAACGCGATAAGATGGAAGATCAGCCATAGGAGGTTGTACAGGTTGAGCTTTAAATCGATAACAGACTAGACATCGAAAAATACGTTGTCTAATCAAATTTCTGGCCGACGGTATCCAATAATTACGTTGAATAAGAGATTGGACTAACTGTGGACCACCGTGGCATGAGAAAAAATGGAAATGATCTACAAGTAATGTAGCAAGTCTACTCTTACTCGGTATCAAAATTGGATGACGGCTATTACGCGGGAGTTTAGAGTGTTTTAAACGTCCCCCCACCATGACAAATCCATGGGGGTTGAGAAAAGGAGATAATTTACGATATCTTCGAGAACATAAATTACCATCTGATAATGATTTGACATCGGAAGCAAGATGTCGAGATTGAGTCACTTTAATAGAAAGATCTAGAGCATCTTTATATTCTTGACCTGAGAGCGGTCCTATGAGACATTCAGTAGTATCATGAGTACTTTTAATTTTGAGATTGCGAACAAAACGAATAACGTAAGCTAGAATGCGCTGCAATTTTGTTAAAGAGGAAACTTTGTCAAATAATTCATCAAAAGAAGATGAATCTAGCATAGATAGATGAGACGAAATTTGTACGTCTTTCGATTCTAAAACAACTGTTTGATTTTCGAAGGTTTCGTTTGGCCATTTTGTCACTGAGCTATGGAGAAAATCTGGACCATGCCACCACAATTTACAATTTAATAACTCGGAGGGCAATAATCCACGACTAGCCGGATCGGCTGGGTTTTTAATTCCTGGAACATGTTTCCATAGAGCATCACCTTTATTCTCATGAATCTGCGCTACCCTATTTGCTACAAAAGTTTTCAAAAGATGTGGCGGAGTACGAATCCATGAGAGAGTAGTAGTAGAATCAGTGAAACAAATGGGTGAATCTAACTTAATTGAAGAACATGAAGGAGTAATTTGACGTAAGAGTTTTGACAACAAACAAGCAGCACCAAGTTCAAGACGCGGAATTGTCCACGGTTTGAGTGGAGCAACGCGAGATTTGGCTATAACTAAATTAACATGAACAGAGTTTTCTGATTCGAGGCGCAAATAAATTACAGCAGCCATTCCAATACTGCTTGCATCAGAAAAACCTATCAGGCGAGCATTTAACCAATTAAGAGAAATTATGCATCGAGGAATTGAGATTTTTTCTATAAAATGAAGTTCCTCTAGAATGCGAGACCAATGTTGAGAAATGTCGGGAGGTAATGTATCATCCCAATCAACATTATCTAACCATAATTTTTGCAATAAAACTTTGAGAGAAAATACAAAGGGACTAAGATAACCATTCACATCGTACGTTCGAGCTATTCGGGACAAAATTCCTCGTTTCGAGGGAATTTCTTTAAATGGGCTGAGAAAATAATGAAAAACATCACGTGTGGGATCCCAAGATAATCCTAACACTTTAATGCTAGACGACGAAGAAGGAATTTTTTGAAAAGTGGTATTATTAAAATCAACAATAGAATTTTTAGAGCTGGCCCACTTGCCTAGCTCAAACCCTCCAAGATTCAAAAGTTTAACGAGTTGTTTGCGGAGTTCGAGAGTAGAAAGTTCATCATCTGCACCACACAAAATGTCATCTACATATATGCTGAATTTTAATGCATTTGCTGCGAGTGGAAAACGTGAACCTTCATCTTCTACTAACCTTTGAATCGTGCGCTGAGCCAAAAAAGGACTGCAAGTAGCCCCAAAAATGACGCGAGTGTGTTCCCATTCACGAATGGGTTCATTCGTCGAAAATCTCCAAAATATATGCTGATATTGGCAATCGTCGGGGTGTAAAGAAATAGCTCTGAACATTTGTTTTATGTCACAAGTAAGTGCAACTTGCGGAATGCGAAAGCGGGTAATAACTTGACCAATATCCGACTGCAATTTCGGTCCACTTAACAATGTATCATTAAGACTAATGCTATTACTATCCTTTTCTGCCGGGTTAAAAACGACTCTGATTGAAATCCCGGATGAATTTGATTTCATAACTCCGTGATGAGTTAAAATATATGGAACCGTACGTGTGACTGGTACTAAATGACCTTGTGAAATATAATCTTCAATATTGTTTCGATATAATTCAAAAAATTGAGGATCGCGGTTAAAGCGAACTTCAAGTTTCAACAATCGATTAATTGCGTGTTCCCGATTGGAACCTAGAATGGGACGAATCCCGTCTTTGAATGGAAACCTTGTAATGTAACGTCCTGATTCACTTCGGATGACAGTTTCTTGAAAATATTTTTCACAAAAGTCGTCTTCAGGTGAAGTATGAGGAGTGGAAGGAATTTCTTCGCTTTCCCAAAAAGAACGTAAAATGTCATTTAAAGAGTGAGTGTATTCTATATTACTAAACATTGAACTAATTGCAATCTGAGAATTAGATTCAGAATGAGGAGCGGAGCCCATAATCACCCATCCAAGGGTGGTACGAATTGCGCTAGGATTGCCCTTGATATGAGCTGGTTGCGAAGGAGTTATATTAAGAACTGAATCTACGCCTAACAAAATGTCAATTTCCGACCTACAATGAAAATTCGGATCTGCTAATTCGAGATTTGAAAAGCGATCTCTAAGGGATTGAGAGAGGGTAGTTGCTGGTAGATCACTAGTAACTCGAGGAATAACAACCGCTTCGAAATTTAGGATTGATTCGAATGAGTTTAAGGGTGCAAGTTTACAGTTCACAAGCCCTTGCGCGCGACCTAGGGACGTTTGTCCAATTCCCTTCAAAGAATAAGGACACTTGGAACGTGATAAACCTAAACGATTTGCTAATTGAGTTGTTATAAAATTTACTTGACTGCCAGAATCAATTACTAAACGACAATTATGCCACTTTCCATAAATATCTAAAATTCGAGCTTGCGCGGTACCCAAAATGGCAATTGAATTTTGACTTGGAAATTTCGAATTGACCAACGAGACAGATGCAGAGGTGATATCAGATTGTGGTAAGTTATGACAAGAAGTTGTACTAGTTTGTGGTGTACAAATTTCAGATTTTTTCACAAAATTATTTTCAAAATGCAACAGAGTATTGTGGCTTTTACTTCCACAAGATTTACAACAATTTTTTGAAGAGCAATTTGAAATATTATGTGTACCGAGACAAGCGTAACAACGTTTTAGTTTTTTGGCGATTTCATAACGTGCTTTGGGAGAACTAGCAAGAAATGAAGGGCATTTGATCAATTTGTGATGATCTTTGCAATGTGGGCAACTAATATTATATGTTTCAGAATCTTGAACAGTCATGTAAGCTCGTCTACGATCTGAGATTTTACTATGAGAATTTGAATTAATTTTAATTTGAGAAGTCGAAGAAGGTGTAATTAATTCCGCGACCGAGCAATAACTACGTAAAAATTCAATCAAATTTTCGAAACGAGGAAATTTCTGTTCTAGATGTTGAGATTCAAAGTCTTTTCTAGTTTTGGAATCTAATAAACGAAGTGAAATTTCTAATAAAATGTAATCTGCAAATTCATTAATTTTCAACGCGTTAAGAGATGTTACATTTGCATCAAGCGTATCTACTAAGTCTCTAATAGCATTAGGTGAATCAGATTTCAAAGGAATTAATTTCAAAATGTTTGATAAATAATGATTTGCAAGACGACGTTTATTAGTAAAGCGATTTATTAAAAGCTGATAAGCGGTATTATAATTTTCTGGAGTGAATGTAACTGTTTGAAGTAAATTGAATGCACTGCCTTCTACATAACTAAGCAAATATGAGAATTTTTCTATGTCCTTTAAATCCGTGTTGTGAATTAAGCTATTATACAGTGCAATAAATGCTGGAAATTTCTCATAAGTGCCGTTAAATTTAGCGATTTGAATTTCAGGGAGATGAGTGCGAGCTAATGGAGAGGATGTAGGTGTTTCAGATTTAATTGTGGGTGCAAGTGACGTGTGTTTACCGAGTGCAGTTAAAATATCGAAATACAATTCATCAAAAGCGGTAGTTAACTGAACGGTATTAACAGTGAAGTCCGAATGCGTAGCCGATAAAACTGCTAATTTATCCAAAACGTTATAATAATCAACTTTAATTGATTCGAGTTCATTTGCACGCAATTTAAATGATTCTAATTTTTTAGGTAATTCAGTAATTAAATTGTAACACATTTGCACTTTAATCCACAAACACTCTTTCTTATTATTGAGAATAGCAAATGCTTTAATATCTTTAGCTAAAGGAGGTGTAATTTTTGTTGTTTCTGTAGTCATTATTGATCGATAAATATAAATCAGCTGATCGACCGCGAAGCAAAGTGGCGAGAATGAAATGAGCAAGATGACCGTACGCGCAAACAATAGGCGCAGGCTGAGAGTGTGACGCGCGATCGTAGCGGAGAGCGATGCTGATGTACAAATTCGACAAAAAAACTATCGCTTTTTTTTGCCCAGAAATAATGAACGCGAATTTAATTTCGACGGATTTTAGAATGAATTTAATAAAAGAGTGAAATATGATTTTCCCGTAAACCCAAATTTAACTCTTTGATCCGGTTCGAAGGACCAATTTTATGTTGCGGTAAATATGCCCGGAGACGTCAGTGGACTGTATTTGGGGTGCCCTTAAAGGGGGAATTTCTCCGGCGCGAGGGTGGCGAATACGAGCACTGTTCACGGGGAGGAATTGAATGGTTGAAGGACACTAACCTTGATCATCCTGCTGTTCTGTACGGCTAGAAATCCCTCGCAGGTGGGACTTTAAACTTCTTCCTCGTGGACGTACACGTACGCGAATAGTAGTAGGAATAATTCGTAAATAATGAGCCGGCGGCGAAACTACGCGAGTAGCCAATATGCAAAATGAAGAAACGGCGGAGCCAAGACCAACTTTTCGTGTGTTAACAAAAATATATATCTATCTTTTATGGCGGTGCCCGAAAACTCTTGCTCTTCTTCCGCTAGTGGGTTGGGTGTGTGGGGTAGAAAAAAATAGACAGGCGCATTAAGAGGAAAACGTAAACAGAGATGCGCGCATTTGCCTCCCAATTTCAAATATGAATTTAGTACAAAACAACCAGAAAACGCCTAAACAAGACACAATATTTATTGCAGGTGACTTTAATGCCCAAATCGGGAAAGTAGACAATATAAAAACAATAGCATGGAAACATACCATTCACGAAATATCTAATGACAACGGACGCACACTATGTAATTTAGCTGCATCAACAGGTTCGAAAATAGTAAGCACAAAATTTAAACACAGAAAAGAACACAAAATAACATGGATACCCGGTCGGCGGTACAATAACCAAATTGATCATATACTAATTAATAAGGAACAAGAAACGCATGTATTGGATGTAAAGTCATACAGAGGTGCAAATGCAGATATAGACCATTTCATGGTTAAGGCTCGCATTAAACAGAAACTTTCGGTAAAGAAGAAACAGGAAAAACATAACAAATTGGACATTGAAAAACTTAACAACATGCTCACAAGGAAAGAATATGAGGAGACTATACGAAGGAAACTACATACAAAAAATCGAAAAGAAAACGATGATATAATCGAGAAATGGAATGCAATAAAAGAAATATTAATAGAATCAGCAGAACAGAATATAGGTGCAGTGCAAAAACGTTACAACAACGACTGGTGGAATGAAAATTGCTGCATTATAGTCAATGAAAACATACTTGAGAAGACGACGGATACAAACAAACAACCAGAAGATAAAACGAAATATGACCAGAAAAGAAAAGCATGTAACAAACTTATAAGGAAAATCAAACGTACATGGATACAGAACAAGATGGATAAAATAGAAATATTACAAATGTCACAACTCAAAACAGTTCTACAAAAAAAATCAACGCACAAAAGAAAAAAACGAATATTAGAAATCTAGGAGTTAAATGCAAACATGGAAAAGTAGCAGAAAACTAAGATTAGGCTAAGAAAATATGGGAAGACTGCTTCAAAGATCTAATGACGCAAAACGAGGCAGCACAAACAGAAGAAGTAGTAAGAGGAGAGGAAATAAATAACCATGTAGATGAACCAACAATTGAAGAGATAAGAGAAATAATTAAACAATGCAAAAACAGAAAATCAGCAGGCGAAGATGTAATCTATATGGATATGACTAAACAAGGGTGCGAAGAACTATATTACCAGGTACTCGAACTAATAAAGGAAATATGGAAGAATGAAACGATGCCCAAGGAATACAGGAGATATTATACCAATACATAAAAAAGGTTTAAAATAAATAAACAATTAACTTTGTTATTATCACTTTTTATTTACACTTGTAACTATAGTTTCGACAACTTCAGCTTGTCATTATCAAACAATAGTATTTTAAATTACATTTAACACACAAATTTATACCATTTTTAAAACATTAAACAGGGGGGAGGATATAAGATCTGCCTGGTCGTTAATGAGCGGAATGTCCGGATTATGATTAACTTTAAATACTTCGATGGACTCGAGTAAATCCATTTTAAGCCCTTTTTCGGCAAAGTGGATTACCTCGAGTACACCTTCTTCAAAAGAATGATTTTCTCGGATGTGGTTAGCAAATGTAGATTTATTATTCCCGTTTCTGTATGCACTAATATGTTCTTTTTAACGTGTGTTGAAATTGCGTCCAGATTGACCCATATATTCTCCCTGACATGATTTACATTTTAGCTTATAAATTCCTGATTTTGACATTATATCAATGGGTGTTTTATTATTGTAGATGATGTTACATATTTTGTTTGGCGATTTTAAAGAAACGTTAATATTATGTTTATCTAAAACTGATATAATTTTGTGGGTCATGTTGCCGAAAATTTACTTACTTACTAAGTTAGTGGTTTCCGATATTGTTATGATTGAATATTTGCATATATGTGGATAAAAGAAACTTTCCAAGTACATGGATAACACCAACACATTTAAAAGTAATAAACTATAAAATTAAGTAACAATTTTAAAAATTAATGGTTAAGATATTAAAATTACAGTCAGAAAAATAAAATATACGCATTAAAAATTATACTAATTAAAAAACACAATAAAAACTTGTTCTATACATATAAAATATAAAAGCATGCCAACTATTAAAATATACTGTTGACTTTCAAGGAACAAAAGGCCAAAATGTCTAAATAATTATTTATTATAAAATAATTTTATTATATATATATACCTATATATATATATATATATATATATATATATATATATATATATATATATATATATACACAACGTGTCCACGTAAGTATGCAACAAATGGGAAACTTTTTTATTATTAATTTCTCAGAAAATTTTACTCTTTATAAAAGTTGGTGCTTGATCTTAAACCTACAAAAAAGACATAACAAATGACATTCAATGCTATATTAGAAAGATAATGAAATTTTTTTATAACTTTTGCACTTTTAAGCGAATTTTATCAAGTATCCTTAGTTTTGATGTATCTGTATAAATTATGGCAGAGCGATTAACTTTACAAGACAGAGCAGAGTTAACGTACTAAACCAGTGAGAAATGTGGATAATTCTTTAGATATCTTGCAAAGCCTGGTTGAAAATCCTGAAACAATAATAATAGAATTGGGAAATAAGTTGAAAGCATTTAAACTAAGATATGTTTAAAGTTTGCAAGAACATGATTACGACAATCATTCTATATTTTGTTTTATGGTACAAGGTGAAATAGAAATTAATAGAACATTTCTTAAGAAGATCCTGTTTACGGATGAAGCTACATTTACTGCAAACGGTGTAGTTATATCATAAGACTGTAGTTGGTGGTCAAGAGAAAATCCAGCATTCGGAATTATCTACAAAAATTAATATTCTCGAAAGATAAATGTTTGGCCTGGATTTTTGAACCGAAATATGATAGGGTCCTACATATTTCGGCATAATTAAAATTCAGAAAGATATTTAAATAAGGAATTGGAAAATTAATTTTATATATTACCTTTGGCTCCAAGAAATTCTCTTTGATTTATGTAGTATTGGGCACCTGCACAAAGTGCTCGTGTCGTAATTAAACATTTAAATGAACAATTTAATGAGAAACATATTGGAAATTTCCATGGCCTGCTCGCTCACCTGATCTAAATCTACTTGATTACTTTTTATGGGGATGGTTAAAAATCAGAGTTTATTCTGAGAGAAGAACAAATTCATGTATTGAGAGGGAAGGGGATCACATCGAGTAATTGTTATTAAAGGAATAATATCGTTAAGGTTGTTAATTTTAAAGAAATTAAATTTTTTGTTGATTAAAACCGTATGTCTTTTGTTTTGTCTTTTTTGTATGTTTAAGATGAAGCACCAACTTTTATAAAGAATAAAATTTTCTGAGAAATTAATAATAAAAAAGTTTCCCATTTGTTGCATACTTACGTGGAC
>OZ018389.1:43870523-43909088 GCA_963969525.1 Ontholestes murinus | reverse complement strand
CAGAAAATTTTACTTCTTTATAAAAGTTTGGTGCTTGATCTTAAACCTACAAAAAAGACATGCTATATTAGAAAGATAATGAAAAATTTTTATAACTTTTGCACTTTCGCATGCTTATTTCGGCATAATTAAAATTCAGAAAGATATTTAAATAAGGAATTGGAAAATTAATTTTATATATTACCTTTGGCTCCAAGAAATTCTCTTTGATTTATGTAGTATTGGGCACCTGCACAAAGTGCTCGTGTCGTAATTAAATATTTAAATGAACAATTTAATGAGCAACAGATTGGAAATTTCCATGGCCTGCTCGCTCACCTGATCTAAATCTACTTGATTACTTTTATGGGATGGTTAAAAATCAGAGTTTATTCTGAGAGAAGAACAAATTTATGTATTGAGAGAGAAGGGGGATCACATCGAGTGATTGTTATTAAAGGAATAATATCGTTAAGGTGTTAATTTTAAAGAAATTAAATTTTTTGTTGATTAAAACCGTATGTCTTTTGTTTTGTCTTTTTTGTATGTTTAAGATGAAGCACCAACTTTTATAAAGAATAAAATTTTCTAAATTAATAATAAAAAAGTTTCCCATTTGTTGCATACTTACGTGGACACGTTGTATATATATATATATATATATATATATATATATATATATATATATATATATATATATATATATATTTGAAACATGAAAATTAGGTTAAATTTTTACAAAATTCAAATTATTTCAAAAAGGTTTAGCTAATAAAAACCTTATTTAAAACACACACTTATTTTGATCGAAGGATCCAAAAATGCAATAAAATACAAGGTGTTTTCATTAAAAAACCCAACTTTGATACTTTTAGGGTTTTTGGGACACTCTGTATATTATGAAAGTAATTTTAAAAAGTAGCCCTAATAGACCTCCATATATCCCCAAAGTGAAACTTTTTGAAAGTCACGTATTTTGGCCACAATATTCCGTGCCGTATAGCGTGAATAACCCTGTATATATATATATATATATATATATATATATATATATATATATATATATATCTATGCATCCTAAGAGATCCACATGTTGTGTGCGAAACGTTAGCATGTACATATAACAATATAGTGGACTAGAGCACAACCAACACCGTGTATTCTTTGCTCCCTACACTCTAACACACTACACTGGACTTCTCTCACCCGTTAATTTCAAAGAGTTGATATTCACTACGTCCGTTACCATTTGGATATTATATATATACAGGGAGTTTTTTTCGATGTTCTCTATGGGGATCTCGGAAACTATAAGAGATAGAGAAACGGTTAAATGGGGAAAGAAGTGTAGATTTACGAGACGAATAAAATTCCACTTTCAAAGTTTTCAAAAAAGTCAAGGGTAACTAGATATTTTGAAAAAAGTAAAAAGTGTCAATTTTTTCAAATCAATATATCTCGGTTATTATAACAGATAGACAAAAACTGTAAAGGAAAAAGTTTTAGATAATTTTATGTAGATTAATAAAAAATAATCAGAAAATTTTTATCACCATTATTTTCCGAGATATGATGCAAAGTTACATTTTTTTAAATGGAAACCATAGTTGGCTATGGCCTTATTTAAAAGGTAATTTTTTCTCTTTAATCCAATATGACATACGACATAGTTATTTTTAAAAATAAGTGAGTTATAGTCATTTTAAATTTTATTATAAATAAAAAATGGGTAGCTATAAAAAAGATTAAAGTAAAACAATTGCAGTTGTTTATAATAATAGCAATATTGTAATTATTAGTTCTACAAAGTTAAATAAAAATGAAAAACCAGCATAAGAATAATAATTTTGTAATTATCAAATGGCCTTCTGTATGTGGTATAAAGCCATTTGTCAAGATGATAATACGTTTCTTACAAAAATATTATGAACAGATGAATCGCGATTCACTAATTGTGGTAATTTTAATCGCCACAATGAACATAGATGAACTTAAGAGAATCCACGAGAAGTTTCACAGAGAAAACTACAAATTAAATTTGGGTTTAATCCATGGTGTGTTTGGATTAATAATTTTCGGTCCATATATTTTTGAAAGAACACTTAGTGAAACTGATTACTTTCATTTTCTTCAGAAAACATTTGAAGATACGCTCGATTGTTTAAATTTATCATTACAAGCAAGATTAAAATGATTCCAATATGACGGTGTTCCACCTCATAACATGTTGGCTTTACAAATTATTTCAATGATGCTTTTCCTAACTCATAAATGGGAAGAAATAAACCAATCCCAGGGCCACCTAAATCTCCCGATCTGCGCGTTTTAGATTTTTTCTGTGGGGTTATGTAAAAAACAAAGTATATGAAAAATCATATCAATCTGTGGAGGATCATAAACTAGTCGTTATTGAAACATTTAACTCAATTTACATGAGAATAGTCAAAAAGCCATAAATTCAATTTTAAAAATATATAATTTATGTCATAATAGTATTAATAGTGGACTCTGACCATATATTTTTTTAAATTAAAATTTCTCTCCCATTGATATATTGATAATTACAGAATTACTTTATGCAGTTGTTTCATTTTTGTTTATCTCTGTAAAACTAATAATTACAATATTGCTAATATTATAAACAACTGCAATTGTTTTACTTTCACCTTTTTCATGGCTACCCATTTTTTATTTATAATAAAATTTAAAATGACTATAACTCACTCATTTTTAGAAATAACTATGTCATATGCCATATTGGATTAAAGAGAAAAAAATTACCTTTTGAATGAGGTCACAGCCAACTATGGTTTCCATTTAAAAAAATGTAAGTTTGCGTCATATCTCGGAAAATAATGGCGATAAAAATTTTCTGATTATTTTTTATTAATGTGCATAAAATTATCTAAAACTTTGTCCTTTACAGCTTTTTTCTATCTGTTATAATAACCGAGATATATTGATTTGAAAAAATTGACACTTTTTACTTTTTTCAAAATATCTAGTTACCCTTGACTTTTTTGAAAACTTTGAAAGTGGAATTTTATTCGTCTCGTAAATCTACACTTCTTTCCCCATTTAACCGTTTCTCTATCTCTTATAGTTTCCGAGATCCCCATAGAGAACATCGAAAAAAACTCACCCTGTATATATACAGTGGAATTTGAAAAAAAAAGGTGATCGTCTTTTGTCAAAAACTGGATGAAAAAAATAATATCAGTTCAGTTTATATAAAAGTCTTTTAAAAATGATTTAATTTGATGTTTCATTTATTCAAATCGGATCAAAAATAAGCGAAATACAGCACCAAAGGTTTTTCGTCAGTCCCCCTTATTATACAACTTTATAATTAGGACAGTCCCGCAATTATATTATCCGCCTGCATTAATTCATGTTGATTGTTAAGGAGATTAGCTCCACCCCTAATAGCTTTTCTGATCTCCAGACCCTCGAGGAGGTTAAGCTTTCGGCCTTTTTTTGGAAATTCGGATCGGTGCAATGTTCCGATAATCCCGTTGATCCTTTTCAGCATGCAATTGTTGTCAATATATTTTAAATAAATTAATGCAGCTCTAATGTAAATAACAAATTTATTACTTCATTCTAAATTAATGTAAGTAGAATTGATTTACAATTGTGTAAACAATTTGCTGACTAGCACTTACACAAAGCACAAAAACCGTTCTAATTTAAAAATCCAATACAAAATTTATTACAATTATTACAGTCACATTCTAGTTGCAATGCGCCCCTGATATCTATTTTTATTTGTGAATTTTAATCAAGTTGATTCTAATTAAAATTAAATTCATTGCATTACTATCAGATTTCATAATCTTAAAACGTCTATTTGTGCAGAAGGCCCGAAACGAATATTCATTGTCTTTCGAAACGATTTCTGAGTCACTGTGTGAATTAGTTTAATAACGTTCCGGTTCCATTAAACTTTATAAGCTGGCAGGGCTATAATTCAAAAGGGTATATTATATATATATATATATATATATATATATATATATATATATATATATATATATCAAAATTAAATATTACCTGTTCATTCAAGAAAATTCCGCTCAAAACTTATGCAGTTGAACAAATAGGATCTGTAGGATATTTTATCGGCACATACACTATATCGCATTACAACATCAATTCGTTTAAAGATGTATTTCATTTCTTCATGCACATTTTATAATTTTATACATTAATAATTCCAAATAAGACTTAATTTGATTGTTAAATAAAGAAAACACTTAACTTTTTTATACCAAGGTAATCATTATCAAACACAGTTTGATAATGATTACCTTGTAATTGAAACTAGTCACGAGAAATAAAAATATAAGTGGTATAAAAAAGTTAAGTGTTTTCTTTATTTAATAATCGAAAATGTACCACGAAGTAAACGCCTCCAAAATTCAAGAATTAATTTGATTGATTACAGAATATGTAATAATATGACAATATAATCATTAACTTATTTTTTATAATTTGTCTACAAAGCTATTTCTGTACCTACAAGATATCAACATTTATTGATTACTATTTATTTAAATTGATTGATGTGGTAAAGTTATCCGCCACAGATTAATTTTTGTCGTCTTAACAATGTGTCTGCTAAAAGTTTGCACTATATGGAAAACTTTTTTATTATTAATTTTAAGAAAAAAATATTCTTTATAAAAAGTTGTGCACGGTCCAAAACGTAAAATGTAATCATCAGATATCAATTATTTTAAGCTGTATACGAGTAATGTAAAAAAATATGAATTCTGCTCAAGAGTAAATTACCTTTATTTGTGACAATATCAATAATTATAATTATGAAAAGTTGGTCGGAATGAAAAACTATGTTCTAGTATGCAATTATATCCAATTACTTGAAGAAAATCTTGTTTTCTTTTTTAATCTTTTTGGACAATGAACGTCAAATAAAATTTGTTAATATGCCGGTAATAATATGTGAATGTGGAAGAAAAAGTTGAAATTGTTTTAATCATTGGTGAAAATTATAAAACTTATCGTGAAGCAGCTGATTTTTAATAACAGACTTCCAGGGAAAAATATAAACCATACATAAGTAATAAGAATTATGGAAAAAATCATATCATGTGGAGATATTAAAAACAAATTCACGAATGCTAAAAGACGATCCTTTTATATATATATATATATATATACAGTGCAATTGAAGAAGAAACTGCACCTAAGAAAAAATATCAGTTCATTTTTCATAAAAGTCTCTTAAAATGATTTTATTTGATATTTTATTTATTACAATCGGATCAAAAATAAGCGAGATACAGCACCAAAGGTTTTTCGTCAGTCATCATGTATATACCTGGTGTGGCACTTAAGACGCCTCGGACCATAGCTTTCTTACGATAAAAGCTATCGAAAAAAATCTAAGAGCAAAGTGGTGCATAATTACCGTCGCTATGTTTCAAAAATATTTCTAATCATCAGTGGCGTACCAAACTTATGTTTTTTTTTAAATGGAATGCCCTATTTTTTATTGCAGATTTGGAATGTGCTCGGAGAGTACTTATTTTTTTATCTAACATATTATAACCTTCACTTTAGCGGATTCGCTGTTATAACTCCTTTTTTCAAAATTGCGCCTCATTTTTGAGATTTTTTTGTAGAGAAACTAATTGACGCCGGCGCCTACATTTTGAATTGAGGTACAGGTTAAGACCTCGTATACCTTCACATATTTTTTTTTGGGTAATTTATGGAAAAAAAATAATTTTTTGGTTGATCTTCGCATGTTGTAATTTTTTTCGAAAAATTCAAATGGCACCCCTCTAAAAAAAATACGGCGTTGTACAGCCAAAACTCAAATTTTTTTAATTTTTTCATTGGTACAAAAAAATACACATTGCATAACAAAATTTCGGAGAAAAAAGGAATTTCATCGCAAATGTCGGGAAACGTTTTCCGTTCCCAAGTGTGCCATGAGAAAACAAAAACACAAATACGGTCAACATAATAGTATGTTCAACATGATATGAAAAATGCAGATAAAAAAAATTTAACAACTTAAACTAAATCTTCGAAATGACGACCTTCCTGCTGGAGGCATAACCGCAACCTAGACTCACAGGCTCTAGACACTGCCCTAAGGAATTCTGGTGATATACCGCGGAAAGCCGCGCGGATTCTCTCTCTCATATACTCGACAGTAGTTGGTACCGTCCTGTAAACCTCGTCTTTGATATGGCCCCAAAGGAAGAAGTCAAGGGGGGTGAGGCCTGGTGATCTTGGCGGCCACCTCACAGGACCCCCACGACCAATCCAGGAGTCCGGAAACGTTTTATCGAGAAATTCCCGAACGACACGGCTATTATGTGCAGGAGCCCCATCGTGCTGGAAAACTGTCTGTCGAAGAGCGGCTAGAGGGACATTTTCCAAGAGATCATCCAAGTCGTCGCGAAGGAACCTCAAATAACTGTTGCCGTTCAGGTGCCCCTCGATGAAATAAGGACCCAAAAGGTGTTCTCCAAGTATGCCTTCCCACACATTCAGCGACCATCTTTTCTGGTGGTTTATCATTCGCATGGCATGTGGGTTTTCATCGGCGTAATAATGGTAGTTGTGGCGATTGACATGCCCATTTCTATGGAACGTCGCTTCATTAGAAAATAATACGCGCATAAGAAATGATTCCTAATGCTCAATTTTGTTGATAGCTCATATGCAGAAATCTTGCCTCGCATGAAAATCTTGAAGTTGCAATTCTTGGTGCAGTTGAATCTTAAATGGACGGAATTTGTACTTTTGAAGAACACGATGTACGGATCGCGTTGAAATATCGTGATTCCTACTAATATCACGGATACTAGTATGGGGATCTTCAATAACTGCCTCCAGAACCCGCAGTTCATTATTTTCGTAAAAACTGCCTTCTTTCTAACTCTCCTTGGCCGTTTTACACTTCCCGTAGTAGTAAATATAACATATATATATATATATATATATATATATATATATATATATATATATATATATATATAATATATATATATATATATAATACACGTTGTCCCCTGAAATTTTGAATATGAGTAATGTAATTTGTATTATATCTCGATTATTATTATTGGTTGCTATGGTTGTTGCTGCAGTATGCCATGTCAATTTTGACATTTTGAAGCTATAATGTTAACAGGAATTTTATGATAATCTGGGATATTGTTTGCTCAACAAGGAGATGTTTTCGAACATTTAATAAGATGAACCTTGCAGTTATTTGTTATTCGTTACGTCAGCATTGTGTCCGTAAAATAGTAATATTAAAATAACGTGTAAATACTTTTCATCTTGATTTCAAATAAGAAATTACTGATTATTTCCCGTTGGTCAATCCATTAAAATATGTGACGAGCTTGGTAACTAAGCAACGAGTAATGCATTAAAATGCCCATATTCAAAATTTCAGGGGAGTACGTATATATAATATATATATATATATATATATATATATATATGTATATACCGTGTGTCCCGTTTGAAGACGCATCATAGGGAATTCCCATGTAAAATTTTCAATGGCAGTTTGTATCTCTATTATTGAACGAAAATTATCAAAATAAAAATTAGAATGATTCCTTTATCTACTAAGATTATTTTAGAGGTTTTATTTTTGTTTCATCTTTAGTATTAATCGAAAATAGCTTAAAAAGTGTGAAGAAATATTCGATAATAAAATCCTCAAAATAGTAGTTGCTATGAAATGTCAGTGTTTGTCATCTAAATTGATTAAGCCACAAACAAATAATTCAATTCAAAATAAGGCTTACACCACAAAAGAAAAAGTTTTAGATCATCAAATGGTTGTTTAAACGATGAACATATTCTTAGGAATAAAGGGAGGAAATCTGAAGAAACTGTAAACAAATGTGTTGCAAGGATAACAGTACGACTAACATCAAGTTTTTAGCTTATAGTTACCGACCCTATAAAAGCCAAAATCATAAAGAACTGAGCAGTGGATCCTGATTCAAGATCTAAATTTTGTTAAATTATTGTGGAAAAGTGTAACGAGAATAAGAGATTTCCAAATAGTGTGTGTTTTACAGATGAATGTACTTCTATTTGGTGTCTGAAAGTAGCAAACAAAATAATCGTCAATGGTCTCAGAACATTCTTCATATTGTAACATCAATATTTATAATTAATTGTAATATTTTATCTCTACACTAGTTTTAATTTACTTATCGTAGTAATTAAGTCTGGCTTAACTAATAAAACTAATTATTTAATTAAACTAACATAGACTAGTATAGTAAATAGAATAATTTTACCAGCTCTGTTTACATCCCTACACTTATATATATATATATATATATATATTTTTTTTGACTCATCCAAGAATGTATACATTTTTTATGGAAATAAATTACTTACTTACTTACTCAAGAAGTGAATATCCACAAAAACTCAATGTATGGGCATGCGTTTTTATTGCAAGCAAATTAAAGTATTTATCGGTTTCACTTTATGTTTTTTTTTTTACATAAGCATTCTTTCTAAATTTGGAATAGTATAATAATTATAATTTAACTGGATGCGGTTTTGAAATTTTGTAGAAAATAAATGAAAAATACTAAAAAACAGTTTTATACTGTTTTGGGCAATTGTACCTTTGAGTTAACTCGTTTCAACAAGAATAATGAATTTGTGCATTTGAACTCGCACTAAACTTTTCCTTCTGTGTTGTAAGCACTCATTTTGAATGTAATTTATTTATTTTGTGGGTTATACAATTTAAATGACAAGCACTGACTTTTCACAGCAACTACTATTTTGAGGATCTTATATCACATATTTGCTTACACATTTTAAGGTATATTTTGACTAAAAATGAAGATGAACATAAATAAAACCTCCAAAATATCTTTAGTAGGTAAAGGAATCATTCTAAATTGTATTCTGATCATTTTCATTCAATAATAGAGATACAAACTGCAATTGAAAATTTAACATGGGAATTCCCTATGATGCGTCTTCAAACGGGACACACGGTATATATACAGGGTTATTCACGCTATACGGCACGGAATATTGTGGCCAAAGTACGTGACTTTCAAAAAGTTTCACTTTGGGGATATATGGGGGTCTATTAGGGCTACTGTTTAAAATTATTTTCATAATATACAGGGTGTCCCAAAAACCCTAAAAGTATCAAAGTTGTGTTTTTTTTTAATGAAACACTCTGTATTTTATTGCATTTTTGGATACTTCGATAAAAATAAGTGTGTGTTTTAATAAGGTTTTTATTATATAAACCTTAAGGTTTTTGAAATAATTTGAATTTTGTAAAAATGTAACCTAATTTTCATGTTTCAAATACTTAAAAAATAATTAAGTAATGCATACCAAATTTACACTGAAATGTAACAATAGATCATATTTTATTTTCCAAGTGTAATAAACTTGACATCTTATGCCGGGTGTAAAAAAATTGGAATTACACAAATGAGAACTTTAAATGGCTATAACTTCATTTATTTAAATGGAACACTATATTTATTAATTTATCAGCAAATGCACGATTTAATTACCTTTCGAATGGTATTTAAATCTTAATTGTTAAGTCTTATCGTTTTTGCAGAAAACGCCAAAATATTGTTTATTGCACCGTTTTAGTACTTTTTAAGTAAAATTTTTTATGTATCTAGTTTTCTATGGTATTTAAAAACGTCAGATAATTAATTTAGTCTGTCATTTTAGTTTAAAAAGCCTGTCTTTTGTTATAGTTGTCTTATTTTGCATTTTTGTGTTAGATCGTTAGTAATCGTTATTGTTTGAACATGGTTGTTGTATGTCATAGTAAAAAATGAAAATTTACACAGATTTTCTTATACTGAGGTTTATAATATTTTTTTATTGGTGCATCCAAAAATCCAAAAAAATCTACTTGAAAGGGCATTATATTTAAAAACTTTTTTGACTCTTACTTGTTTTTGATATCTTTTTCGGTTTTTGCACAAAACATAAAATATGAATATAGTATACACATTATGCACTCATTAATAAGTAAATACACTTACTCAATTAAATAAAAATTAAATAATATCAATTAAAAAAATAAATCAAAACAACATCTAACACTTATCAAACAATTTTCTTTGAAAAATCCTAATACAAACGAGATATCTGTTTGTTCCAAATATGAATATATATGAACTATAATAAAGTTAAAAATTAATTGTCAAAAGATACTAAATAATAATTATTATACATAGTTTACATTTTTTAAACAAAGACGGCCACGAAAAACATTTATTTTCGATTCGATGAAAAACTAGATTTTGTTTTTACTAGATAAAAAATATATATTTTATTTTTTTGTGGGAAACCCGTAAAAGATATCAAATATTATTAAGAGATGAAAAAGTTTTTAAATTAAATGGTCTTTCAAGTAGTATTTTTTTAGTTTTTATTGGATCCACCAATAAAAAAATATTTTAGTTTTTAAGTGGTGGTACTACTGTTTCTTATACTTCTTGTTAACGAATAATATTATGAAAACTGAAATGATGTATTATATTATGGTAGTTATTAAAAATAAATTTCATTCAAATCAAATAAAGCGTTCAATTATTATAAACAAAAGAAATAAAAATTTTTGAAACTTTGAAGCCAAATTCCGGCTTAACCGTAATTTTTTGGAAATAGATAAGTTGCGTTAAATCGTCATATTTTGACCTCAGGAATCTATGGTCCAGCCATTTCCCCGGATTAACGGGACACCCTGTATATATATATATATATATATATACAGGGTGTCCCATTTTAATCCGCCAGTAGCGATAATTCTGAAACATTGCATTGAATCAAAAAGTGTTCCAAATGAAAAGTTAATGGTTCTGAGGGGGACATCTGATGCCGTAGACTTTGCCCCCCCAGCCCCCCCAAGGGGGGCGGGAACAGGGGCAACTTTAAAATCTTAAATGGAAACCCCTATTTTTTATTGCAGATTCTGATAGAGGGTTAAAAAATATGTAAGTTTTATCCGAAACATTTTTTTTTATTGGTCGAGAGATGGCGCTGCAAATGTAAAAGTTAGGTTTTTTGTCAATTAAATTGCGAAAATCGTCACGTAATTAACTGTTATTACTTAAGACTTACTCACAACCTTACAAGGTTGTTTTTTTCTCAGCCTGCCCAAATACTACCACCGCACGATCGTAGTGTGGTGGGGCACCGTCCTGCTGGAACCACATCGTCCTCCGGGTACGCAAATCGACTTCTTCTAGCAGCACAGGAAGATCGTTCTGGAGAAATTCCAGGTACCTCGCGCCATTTAACGTCCTGTCGAAGAAAAATGGTCCGATTATCTGCGAACCGAGAAGTCCACACCACACGTTGACACTCCATCGCTGCTGTGCGTTCACTTGTCGAACCCAGTGGAGGTTTTCAGCACTCCAATAATGGGCATTGTGGATGTTGACGAATCCGGTATTCTGGAAAGTGCACTCGTCGGAGAACAGGACTCGGTGGAAGGATAAACGGTCTTGGTCGATCTGCTGCAAAGCCTAGATGCAGAAACCCACACGTTTGGCGAAATCATTTCCCATGAAGTTCTTGAACGCGCATGATGTGATACGGATGGAACTTTGGCGCGCGGAGTAACCGTTGAGCCGTCGATTTCGGTATGCCGATTTCTGCCTGGATTTCTCGGAGACTGATATGCGGATTGAGGTGTACAGCTCCAAGTATGGCGATGGTGCGGGGGTAGTCATCCACAAGATTCGCTCGAGGTCGGTGTCGTTGTAGGTGACCTTGGCGCAAACGTTCTTCCAGCCCTCGCATTGTACTGCGAGACGGACACCGACGATTCGGGAATCTTTGGCGATACAGTTTTACTGCATTGGTGTAATTGTTCAGCGACTCTCCAATGGCTTTTAGGATGTCCACAATTTCGGTCGGTGAGTAGTCCATGATTACTCAACGACTTGGCTTTGCGTACTGAGACTCATTTTTTAACTTAATTTAAAAAAGAACGAAAATAAAAAAAATCCAAGAAATCTTTTTTGAATGTAAACAAAACAATCGAGTGCGACGTTAAAAATGTACAATTTATGCACGTCCGATGTGGGGGGCCAGCTCAAACACTGGTTGAAAAAAAAAAATGACATTCTTTTTTGAATTATTTTACCATTATTTAATTTGAAAAAGAAGTACTCAATCGCTATTTTTGAGTACTTTACGCCTTTGTAGGGGGGTGGCGGGGGTAGTATTTGGGCAGGCTGAGAAAAAAACAACCTTGTAAGGTTGTGAGTAAGTCTTAAGTAATAATAACAGTTAATTACGTGACGATTTTCGCAATTTAATTAACAAAAAACCTAACTTTTACATTTGCAGCGCCATCTCTCGGCCAATAAAAAAAATGTTTCGGATAAAACTTACATACTTTTTAACCCTCTATCAGAATCTGCAATAAAAAATAGGGGTTTCCATTTAAGATTTTAAAGTTGCCCCCTGTTCCCGCCCCCCTTGGGGGGCTGGGGTGGCAAAGTCTACGGCATCAGATGTCCCCCTCAGAACCATTAACTTTTCATTTGGAACACTTTTTTATTCAATGGATTGTTTCAGAATTATCGCTACTGGCGGATTAAAATGGGACACCCAGTATATACAGGGTTATTCACGCTATACGGCACGGAATATTGTGGCCAAAATACGTGACTTTCAAAAAGTTTCACTTTGGGGATATATGGGGGTCTATTAGGGCTACCTTTTAAAATTACTTTCATAATATACAGGGTGTCTCAAAAACCCTAAAAGTATCAAAGTTGTGATTTTTTTAATGAAACACCCTGTATTTTATTGAATTTTTTGATCCTTCGATCAAAATAAGTGTGTGTTTTAATAAGGTTTTTATTACTTAAACCTCAAGGTTTTTGAAATAATTTAAATTTTGTAAAAATTTAACCTAATTTTCATGTTTCAAATACTTAAAAAGTAATTAAGTTATGCATACCAAATTTACACTGAAATGTAACAATAGATCATATTTTATTTTCCAAGTATAATAAATTTGACATCTTATACCGGGTGTAAAAAAATTGGAATTAAACAAATGAGAACTTTAAATGACTATAACTTCATTTATTTAAATGGAACGCTATATTTATTAATTTATCAGCAAATGCACGTTTTAATTACCTATCGAATGGTACTTATATCTTAAATGTTAAGTCTTCTCGTTTTTACAGAAAACGCCAAAATATTGTTTATTGCACCGTTTTAGTACTTTTTAAGTAAAATTTTGATGTATCTAATTTTCTATGGTATTTAAAAACGTCAGATAATTAATTTAGTATGCCACTTTAGTTTAAAAAGCCTGTCTTTTCTTATAGTTGTGTTATTTTGCATTTTTGTGTTAGATCGTTAGTAATCGTTATTGTTTGAACATCGCTGTTGTATTTTTTGGTAAAAAATGAAGATTTACTCAAAAGAAGGGGTTATTGGTTATCTTTATGCTTGGAGAATGTCATCAAAATTGTTTATTGGCTTGTCGAGTTTATACTTAAAGGTTTCCCGAAAGAAATCATCCTAAGCCAGCCATTTTTGAGAGACTATTAAACCAATTTAAAGAAATTGGAAGTGTCAGTTATAAAAACCCCAGTATAAGAGAATCTGTGTAAATTTTCATTTTTTACTATTAAATACAACAACGATGTTCAAACAATAACGATTACTAACGATCTAACACAAAAATGCAAAATAAGACAACTATAACAAAAGACAGGCTTTTTAAACTAAAGTGGCATACTAAATTAATTATCTGACGTTTTTAAATACCATAGAAAACTAGATACATTAAAATTTTACTTAAAAAGTACTAAAACGGTGCAATAAACAATATTTTGGCGTTTTCTGTAAAAACGAGAAGACTTAACATTTAAGATATAAATACCATTCGATAGGTAATTAAAACGTGCATTTGCTGATAAATTAATAAATATAGCGTTCCATTTAAATAAATGAAGTTATAGCCATTTAAAGTTCTCATTTGTTTAATTCCAATTTTTTTACACCCGGTATAAGATGTCAAATTTATTATACTTGGAAAATAAAATATGATCTATTGTTACATTTCAGTGTAAATTTGGTATGCATAACTTAATTAATTTTTAAGTATTTGAAACATGAAAATTAGGTTAAATTTTTACAAAATTCAAATTATTTCAAAAACCTTAAGGTTTAAGTAATAAAAACCTTATTAAAACACACACTTATTTTGATCGAAGGATCCAAAAATGCAATAAAATACAGGGTGTTTCATTAAAAAAAACACAACTTTGATACTTTTAGGGTTTTTGGGACACCCTGTATATTATGAAAGTAATTTTAAAAAGTAGCCCTAATAGACCCCCATATATCCCGAAAGTGAAACTTTTTGAAAGTCACGTATTTTGGCCACAATATTCCGTGCCGTATAGCGTGAATAACCCTGTATATATATACATACACAGTTTACCTAAACGTTTATTGTAAATGCTCGGCTTAAATATTCTAATTTGTAAATTTTAATGGTTCAGAACCAAGAACTTAATTGACAACACTCTCCAATTCACTCTTGAAAACGAAGTAAATGACAAATAACTATAACATTTATAGAAAAGTTAGTTTTAGCGATGCAATAATACCGTCTGATTTAAACCAATCTAATCAAGTTATAATGAGCGTTTTCCACAGTCTAATAGGAAGACTCCTTAATATACCCATGTCGGAAATTGATTTTAATAAAGAAGTAGATACGATCAAACAAATTGCTATCAATAATGGTTTAAAAACAAATACAATAGATAACATGATTAAACCCAAAATATACTATCCATTAAATTATACATGCAACACATCTAAAAAGATAAGTAATCACCTATATAAATTGTATTTTAATACCATATGTGTTCACAAAATCAATTTGAAGTCGATGTTAATAAAGATAAAAGGGAGAAGGGCTAAAAAAGTGGAGTGTTTCAGATAAAGTGTGCGTATTGCGGATTAATATACATATATCGGCCAAACAGGTAGAAATTTCAAAACCCGATTCAACAAACATAAAAAATCTATATTGAACCCAGAAACGGCATTTTCAAGACATTGTATTGATAATAACCACATTTTTGACCCGTCCCAATTAAAATTTTGAGACAGATGCAAAAAAGTAGGAAACTAAACTACTGGGAAAGTAAATAATGACAATCTATAAATTTCGAACTCCCCGCAGGTCAATACATATTTCATCTATCCCGAAACAAGCTTAAGCAAAATAGATATATAAGAGACTGTAATTCTGTAAATTTTAGTAATCGCTGTAAAACCCCATTTGATAATGATCGTGTGATCGAAACTAGTCAGGGAAGTTATAGTTATTTACGTATTAAGGGCTAGGGTTAGGATAGCCGTAACGATCAAAGGAAGCGACCGCGTTGTTTCCATAGCAACCAATAACATGTTATTTGTCAATGTGCAGAAAAAGGAGAAAGAGTCTTTACTTCTAGCGAAAATTTTGGCCCGAGTTAAGGAAGCGAATTACCATTTCCTTAACTTGTAAACTTTGCTCATGTATCCCACCTAATCTGATATTGAAGTTGTTTCGAGAACGTTTTAACCTTTCCGCTAATTCCAATAATATTCTGATTGACTAAGGCCCGACAGTTAATAGAGCAGTCGATAAACAAACTTCAAGTGTGTTAAAGTCGAATATTGTGGTTTATTAACACAACAATTTCTTTGGAAAATTATTGCCTACTTTGAAGAATTTAATTATCAATTTATTTAAGTTTCGCATATCTGTGTCCAATTGAATATTTCATAAAATCATCACAGTTGTTTAATGAGTGCAATTAATTGCATAGTATACATTTATTTTCTATTGTACTGAAATGATTGTTGAATTTTTGTATATTTAGTATGGGCAAAGATCCCTCCAGAGCATTACACTTCGATGCAATAAAATCAGTTAAATCATAGACGGTTTATAAAATCGTCTTTGCGTTTCATATTGCGACCCCACTGTAATTTTATATTTATTATAATAATATATATCTTT
The DNA here is from genome assembly GCA_963969525.1 of Ontholestes murinus. NCBI lineage: Eukaryota > Metazoa > Arthropoda > Insecta > Coleoptera > Staphylinidae > Ontholestes > Ontholestes murinus. The sequence goes on along the minus strand of OZ018389.1, from coordinate 43,893,034 downwards.
ATTTCAGAATGCACATAATACAGAATGAAATTGGCGTCAGTGGTCTTAATATTAATATTCATTCTAATGCTTATCCTAATTACAGATAGATTTATTGATACTAGAATCCTAAAAAGAGATTTACATACTAGAATTGCCTATATATTATGAACTATTACTAAATGATGAACTCTGTAATGGAGTTTGATTCTCGAATAATTAAATACTTGCGAAGAGCAATTTTCAGTTGCTTTGTGTTATGTTTTAATTCTTTAATTTCATTTGGTAATCAATTAAATAGTTTAATTGCGGAATAATGTACTCCATCCTCAGTTCGTTTAAGATTGTGTTTGTATATGTAATTGTTGGTCCTTGTTGTATACTTATTTAGTTTTTCATCCTGCCTTTTGATATGTCTGTGGTAAAACATAATAGTTTCCAGAATATACAAGCCATAAAATGTTAAAATGTTGTTACTTTTGAAGTATCCGCGGCATGATTGATGGTATTTTAAACCAAATGTGATTCTGACTGCTTTCTTTTGTTCTATGAAAATTTTGTTTTGCAAGAGTTTTGCCTCCCCAGAATACAATTTCGTATCGTAAAATACTTTCGAAATTAACAAAATATGCGGCTTTAATCACTGTACTGTTTAGGTATTTTGATAGTTGCCTTAAACTATGAATTAAACTATTTAATTTATTTTCTGTACTATTTATATGATCTATCCAATTCATTTTATTATCTATAAAAACTCCTAGGAATTTTGTTGCATTAGTTGCTTTTATCACTTCATTATCTAGTGTAATATGTTCGGGAAGAGCTGCATTTTTTTTGTCAAATATAATGATATTGGTTTTATCCTTGTTTATTAGTAATTTATTTTTAGTGAACCACTCTTTTACTGTAAGAAATAGTAGGCTTGAATTTTTTTTCACCTCATTTAAATTTGGTATTAGGTATTAGGTATTATTTATTTTATCCAAGATGCTAACAAAAGTATTCCAATATTATACATAATAATAATAATAATAATAATTTAATTTGAATCCGAGATTAAGAGATTGGTGTCATCTGCATAATTTATTATTTTCTCTTGGCCGGTATGGATTGTGGTGATGAGGTCATTTATAAAAAGAAGGAAAAGTGTGGGTGCTCTAAAGCTTCCTTGGGGAAGTCAGGTGGTTATGACAGATGTTTCAGATTCAGCAAGCACGCCGTTTTTTTGAACCACCGCTCGTATAAATAGGATTTAAGATTTAAACCAGTCGTGTGCCGTGCCGCTAATTCCATTCTTTTCCAATTTTAGCAAGAAAAGTTTGTGATCTATTGTGTTGTATGCTTTCGATAGGTCGATAAAAATGCCCATTGTAACTTCGAGTTTTTCTGATTTTTTTAGTATGTTGTCTATGAAATTGAAAATGGCTGTAATGCTATAGGTCGATACTTTTCACTATTCTGCATTTCCTTTTTTATATATGGCTGTGATAATGGCAGTATTTAATTTATTAGGAAATATACTATTTGATAATGGATTATTTATGATATAAGTTAGCGGAGCAGTCTCTTTTATTATTATTTATTTATTTATATCTTTGGTCTTCTTTCTTAATAAAATACAAAAAATACAGAAAAAAGAAAACAAATTACAAAAAACATACGTAAAATTTTGTTCGAAAGAAGCACGGGCGGAGTTCATAATAAATTATGTTCTTCCACTTGGTATATCATCAAATCCACAGGACAGTGTTAATTTGGAGATTATATTCAGGCGTTCTATTTCGGCCAAAGGGTTCATAAATATATGATATTTCTAAGTTGGTCCTAAGTTTTCCAGTGCTCTGTAGCACAGAATATGTCACAGTTAAATATTTCGAGTTCTTTGCCTAGTAGAACAGTTACCTATTGACTGTATATTTTGATGGATATATGTTAATGTTTTTTTTTTCTGAGATATGTTTTAATTTATTTCAGGCGGAATAAAAAATTATCGATAAAAACATTTTTACCCCATAGTTCTGGTTTTATGATGTCACCTGCCATTTCAGAGGGTATAGATACCTTGAAAGATGCGTATTCTTCGGGATATTTTGATTGCATCATTTCACACTTTACGATTTTAAAGTTTTTCAAGTTTAAGTATTTTTTTTAGTTCTTCTTCGGTTACCGTTAGGTCCAAACGGCAGACCTATTGCCTATAAAGATCTAAAATTTTAAATTATAGCATATAGAAATTTTCTTAATTGAATAACCGACTCTCAAACTTAAAATAAAGTAAACTACGACTAAACACATATTTATTCATAATGAAATAAGGAGAAAAATGCTAGGTCTACCTGGTCGTTATTTACTGGGATTTCCGGATTACTCTTCGCTTTATGGATTTCTAAGGACTCGAGTATATCTTCATAAAAGGGATGTTTTCTATTAGGTGATTCACGAATGTGGAATTTGTATGTTTTAATCTGATGGATCCAAGATGTTCATTAAATCTAATGTTGAAGTTACGTTTCGCCTACGTAAATTCCTTTATAATTTTTGCACGTTAACTTCCACACACCTGATCCATCTAATTTATCTATCCGGGGTTTGTGACGCAATAATTTTTGCTACCTTTCAACTTACCGCTCGGCCAGACTAACCCAGTGAAGAAGGGAGGGTTCTCTAATTAAATGTGCAATAAAGAAAAAGGGGCGCCACGTGATTTCGGGCGGTAAGGCAGCTACCAAAAAGGAAAATCAAAATTACGTATATTCTACAAGTTAGGCAAACAACAAAAATATATTTTAAAACTCAACGAGTAATATATATATATATATATATATATATATATATATATATATATATATATATATATATATATATATATATATATATATATATATAATATGGTAGCAACAGATGTTCAAACTAAGTCTTCTTTTAAGAACTTAAACTTAACTATTTACAACTACAACTATTTAGTTCAATAGATATAGCTATACCTTCACATAACTTGAATAGTTGGTTAAATTTTTTAAATAAACTATAATAATTTAATAGCTAACTGTGAAAAGATGCAACAATATTTAACTCTTAATAATTCTATACATATTATATACATTACCACAAAAAGATAATATTACTCTAGCTTAATAATAATTAAAAAAAAAAAAAAACATTTATATAAGCGCGTATACGACCTTTATTCTTGGTGCGAGATCAATTCCATACTAAAATTGTTCCTATTTCTGAGGGGTTCCTCAAAAGGGTTGAAAACAGCAAGATAATTCCCTAATTCCTGAATTCCATTCAGTCCGCAGGTACGGAGTTGGGACAGCAATGTAGATTAAGATAATTCCCACGCGGAAATCCAAACCGCAGCCTCCGCCAAAAAAAATGGACCGGGCCAATACAAGGACTGCTCAATGGACTCGATTCAAAATTTCTCTGATGGACCAGACGTCAGAAAGAAGCCTATAATCCACCCCATGAAATTACCTATAAGTCAATTAAAGAGTATTGCTTAACTCAAGATGTAATGGAGGCTTTCGAGTTCGATACTTTTTCTCCGCTATTACAGCGATAGTGAAATCTCCCAAAATCACAACGAATCTCACTATAATTATGTGATATAAACCAATCACCCTCCAATAATGAGGAAACCAACAATGGGTTTAATAACTTTAAATCACAAATATGTATCGTTCTCTTATTTCGGCACGCGTTCGCTGCGAGAATCGAAACAGGAAAAGATCCAGGCAGCGGAAATAACTCATGCGCCGGACAATTAGTAATGGAATGCACCGAACAAAAAAAGGATAATAGAATAAATATAATCAAAATTAGATATAAATACAGTTGCCTATATTAAATTACAGAAAGTGACCAATAATTAAATAGTCGCGAAAAATTAACGTAACATAATTTCCCCCTTTCTTGATAAAGTAAATTTTCCTCGAAATTTACTTATGTGAATTAACTTTTATACCCGGAAAAGAACAATTGCAAATAATATGTTCCTTCATAAATAACACCTACATCACAACCTAAAAATCCTTACAAAATTATTGTTCTAATTCATCATCGGGTGCGGATTTCAAATCCTTAGCATGTCAACAATCTAATAAACGACCATCGTCGGGATGCTTTAGTTCGTAAGTCCACGGTGAAAGTTTCTTATATATAAGGAACGGACCTATATATTTTGGAGCTAATTTAGCGTTAAAATATTTTGTTGCATTAGATAGGACGAAATTCCTTCTGCAGACAAGTTGATTAACAGAGAATTGCATAGGAGACGCCTAAAATCATGATGACGTTTACCTTTATCTATGGCTTTCCTCAACTTTGCTTTTATATCCATATATAAAGTCTTAAATTGCTCGGATCTGGTTAAAGGATCAGGTGCCTTGCCGTCTGAAATAGGTTGTTGTTGAGATTCGCCACACAAAGTAATTTCCCTTCCAAAATTTACAAAATATGGAGTAAATCTGGTTACTTCATGTTTTGAAGTACGTATGCAACACGTTATTTTCTGTAGAAATTTATGCCAACACCGTTGATTATCTTTTATATAGGAAGCCAACATGGTTTTAATGACACGATTGACGCGTTCTGTTGGATTTGCTTGGGGGTGATAATTTGCGGTATGTAAAATCGTAATACCATACGTTTTCGCCAGATTTTTAAATTCATAACTTCTAAATTGTACACCATTATCTACAATAACTTTATTAGGTGCACCAAACATCAATAAAACATGGTCCTCGACACACTTCTTTACCGCGGAAGCAGTTGCGGATCTCAAAGGGAATGTTAGACAAAATTTACTGAATACATCACAAACAACAAGTATGTACATATACCCACTTGAAGAACGTGGTAGTGGACCCATCAAATCCATACTAATAACTTGCCAGGGGCGTACTACATCGACCCGACTAACCATATGACCTATAGGAGCTTTCTGTTCCGGTTTGTAACTAATACATACCTTACATCTAGAAATATAACGAGATATGTCTGACCTCATCTTCGGCCAATAGTACGAATTAGATAATCTATGAAAAGTTTTGTAAACTCCGGTATGACCTGATGTGGGAATATCATAATGTTTACTAATAAGAGCATTTATTTGGTTTTTCGGAACTACTAGCTTCCAACAGTCATTATCACAGGATAATAATGGAGACTTTACTTTGACATATTTAAAAATTGCCTCATTCATAACGCGATAGTTTGAATATTTCTTCGGATTGGCTAAAATTCGAGTCCTCAAATTATTATACCAGACATCATTAACTAATGAGCTGTCAATAATATAATCTTTAGGCACGCTATGCGTCAAGAAATCGGGTACTACGTTATCTTTGCCTTTCCGGTGAATAATTTCGAAGTTATATTGTTGTAAACGAATGCTCCAGCGAGCCAGTCTACCTGAGGGACTTTGTAATTTATTCAACCATAATAGCGAGTAGTGATATATGATGACCGTAAAACGAGAACCTTCCACATAAGGCCGAAACTTTTCGATGGCTCAAAGAACAGCTAGACACTCCTTTTCAGTGGTCGAATAATTTCTCTCGGCCTTCTTGAGCGAGCAACTAATGTAGCTAATGGCACGTTCACCGTCTGCATGATTTTGGGTTAATACCGCACCGAGACCATAATCACTGGCGTCAGTCTGAATAGAAAATGGCAAATTAAAATCAGAAAAATGCTTTATTACACTCATCAGTCCAACAAAATTTAACGTTTTTCTGTGTTAGGGCAGTAATTGGAGCAATTATCGTGGAAAAATTTGGAATGAAACGTCTATACCAACTAGCCATTCCAACAATACGACGTACCTCAGTTACACTCGAAGGGACAGGGAGATCAAGCATAGCGGATACTTTCTCCGGATCAACTAGTAATCCATTTTCGTGCACGACATAACCTAAATATTTTAATTCTTTTCTACCAAAATGACATGTTTCTCTCTTGAGGGTTAAACCTGCCTCATTAAGACGAGATAAAACGATACTAAGCACTTCTAAATGTTTCTCTACAGAAGGAGTAACTATAATAAAATCATCCAAGTATGCAAAACAAAAGGGTTCTAAATCTGGACCAATTAACTGATCAATTAATCTTTGAAAAGTAGCTGGCGAGTTGTGTAAGCATGGCATTCTTTTAAACTGGTACAACCACCGATTTGGTATCTGCCAGTATGCTGAACGAATATTGTTTATGCCAATTTCACGTTTTTTTCATTGTTTAAGTATTTTCATGTACGTATACGGAAAAATGTAAATGTCACTGTCACAACCGTTTTCTTTAATTTTCTGGTATTAGTAATTTTTATTAAAGTCGCGAGATCCGCGCATTACATGGTCCTTCGAGCCGGATAAGTTACAGTTAATTACGAACATAGTGCAAATTAACAAACCCAGTGAATTTCTCTCGTGAACCATTTTGCTACCGAGCAAAAGGTGGTCTAATATTCGTGTTATTTACGCGTGCAACAATTCCAACAACTTGCCGTTTTTGTGTCTCGTGAGTGCGCAAGTTGGTTGTCTGCCGTACACAAACGAACAATATTAACCGAGCTTTCTTACTTTGTGCAACACATCTCAGTAAGCCAACATGTCTGCTGCAATTGTAAAGAAACTGCAATGGCAGATGAAGAATATCATCAAAAAAAAGGAAAGGCTCCAGAAACGGCTTACGGAACCCGAAAATGATGAGCAAATTATTTTGAAGCTCTGGAATGACCTTGTTCCAGCCCGAAAAGATCTAAATCAAATTGTGATGGAACTTTTCGATAACGACATCGACTCCATGGCAGACCAAGAAACATTCGACGACGACTATTTCACAATCGAGTGTGAGGTAGACAAAATAATTGCTAAATTGCAAGCGGCGACTCAGGCCAACAGCGCGTCTTCGCCGTCAAGACATGAACCCCAAGTGCGACTACCGGTAATCGAGTTACCTACGTTCAGCGGAAACTACGACGAGTGGCAAGGATTCAGTGACGCTTTCAAGAACCTCATCCACGACAACACGACGCTTGGAAACTCACAGAAATTCCACTACTTGCGTAGTTCGCTCAAGGGAGAAGCCGCGTTAATGATAAAATCCGTGCAAATGTCAAGCGACGCGTATCAACTTGCCTGGGACCAGTTAGTGAGCCGCTACCAAAACGAACGGTTTGTAATCAAAAAACATGTGCGATCGCTAATTCACCCGCCGACGGTCAAAAAGGAGAGCCACACGAGCCTTCGGCATTTAATCGACGTCGTTGCGCTAAACCTCGCATCGCTTAAGGTTATCAATCGGCCGACGCATGCCTGGGACGATTTACTGGTGGAAATCATCGCCGAGAAGCTAAACCCGGAGCTGCAGAAGGAGTGGGATGGTGAAACCTGCTCTAAAACACCGACGTATTCAGAAATGCAGGAATTTCTTGAAAAAAAATGCAAGCGGATTGAAACGGTGAAATAAAAACATCTGTGTTTCAACTGTCTGGGGAGCAACCACTCTGCAAAATCATGCAAATCCGGAAACTGCCGTGAATGCAACAAAACGCATCATACGTTACTGCACAAAGCCGCGACGCCGCCTACGTCGAGTAACAATGAACCCTGCAGTAGTGAGGCCGCGTCACTTTCAACACTCTCGAATCATCCATCATCTGTGCTACTGTCAACCTGCGTGATTAATATAAGAAACCAGCGAGGAAAAATAATACAGGTGCGTGCTTTGCTGGATTCCGGGTCGCAGGCGAACATAATTACGGAGAAATGTGCTGCGAAAATTGATTTGACAAGGCGCTTCTTGTCAACGCCCATCGTCGGAGTCGGAGGCTCAAGAACCGACATTAAACAAATGGGAACATTTGTTGTGCAATCACGTGTGTATATAGAATACACCAATGAACGCGTTAATAATGCACAAAATAACGGATAAAATTCCGAATCATAAAATGGATATCCGGGGATTAACGCCCCCTGCGGGGATTCAACTTGCCGATCCGTCATTCCACAAACCGCAAGAAATTGACCTGCTCATCGGGGCAGGCCTTTATTACGACATCGTAAACGAGCGTCACCTCCCCATGGGTCCATTTAAGCTAATAAGTACTCACTTCGGCTGGATAGTTGCAGGTCAGTTACTGCAGGTGCAAACCACCCACTGTGCGATGGTAGGTTTCGTGGGCCTCAACGAACTAGTGTCGCGATTCTGGGAAATCGAGAATTTCAAACATACAACAAGTACATACGAGGATCGTGAATGTGAGAAACATTTTGAAAAGACAAGTACGAGAATGCCTTGTGGTCGGTTTGAGGTGGCCCTGCCCTTTAAAACCGATGCAAAAGGGTTAGCAGAATCCAGTGTATCGGCGAAACATAGATTTTTCGCGCTGGAAAGAAGGCTAGCTAAACAGCCGGAAGTCTACGAATCATACCGTGAATTTATGCGCGAATACAAGGAATTGGGACACATGCATCCAACAAGCGGGGATGTAACGAACGGCTACTACATGCCTCACCACTGCGTAATCAAGGAAGATAGCCTAACGACGAAGCTCAGAGTAGTTTTTAATGCATCCGCGCCGTCAAACAACCGGACATCATTGAACGACATGTTAATGGTTGGCCCCACCCTCCAAGATGACCTGTTCTCCATAATGCTGCGTATGAGGACGAAAACATATGTGATAACCGCGGATATCACCTAGATGTACCGTCAGGTTAGCGTTCGGCAACAGGACCGGAAGTATCAGCGGATTTGGTGGCGTGAACATTCCGAAGACAACCTAGTGTCATATGAGTTGGCCACGGTCACATATGGAACCGCTCCCGCAGTATATCTGGCGATTAAATCAGTGCGCGAACTTGCGAAAATTGAGAGCAGTAATTTTCCGGTCGGCAGCGAAGTGTTCTTAAGAGACTTTTACGTTGATGATCTAATAACAGGTGGGAATTCGATTGAAGAATTGACTGTTATTCGTGACGAAGTTTCCACTCTTCTCGGAAAAGGTGGATTCGAACTTAAAAAGTGGGCAAGCAATAGCCCCGCCGTGTTTGAGTGCTTCCGCACGAACATTAATGACTCTGTAACAGTGCTGACTCGCGGGATCAATGACTGTGTGACCACCCTCGGAACCGTATGGAACACTCATAATGACTGTCTAAGTTATAAGTGCAGTGAAATTTCCGCGCGCGTATTCACTAAACGGACAATTCTAAGTGAGATTTCCCGCGTCTACGATTCGCTAGGATTAATCGGCCCGCTATTCATCACCGCAAAAATCTTAATCCAAGATTTATGGAGCATAAAGTGCGGATGGGACGATCCTCTACCTGCCCTGTACCTCGACAGGTGGACACGGTATGCTAATGAGCTGCAACTGGTGAGGGACCTCGCTATTCCCAGAAATGTAGTTCAGGTAGGCGCTGAATCATTCGAGCTTCATGGATTCGCCGACGCCAGCGAGAATGCATATGGAGCATGTGTGTACATAGTATCTGTTAGATATGGACGAAAAACCTCTTCCCGCTTGTTGTGTGCGAAATCTCGGGTTGCACCAGTAAAGTCAACCACCATTCCCCGTCTCGAACTTTGCGCCGCGGTATTACTAGCCGAGTTGTGTGATCGCGTGTGTTCCACCTTAGACACTAAATTTGTGAGACATTATTATTATTCAGATTCTACCATCGTGCTTTCATGGATTAAGTCCGAATCGCGAAAATTCAAAACGTTTGTGGCCAATCGTGTAGGCGAAATCCAGACATTGAGTGACGTTTCCGATTGGTACCACGTCGCGACACATGAAAATCCCGCCGATCTCATAAGCCGCGGATTATCTCCGTCGGATTTAAACCATTCAACGTTGTGGTGGAATGGACCCGCCTTCCTGTTGAGTGAACAAGCCCCTGTCACATTTGTGCCAACTGCTAAACAGCCGGAAGTTAAATGTGGAATTATTTTGATTGAAATTGAGGACGTAATTCCAATCTGCTCATCCTTCCATAAAACAGTACGAGCAATGGCGTACATTCTGTGGTTTAAGGATGCCCTAAGACGCCCTGCTATGAAGAGAAATGGCCCATTCACCACCGAGGAGTTAGAGGCGGCAACCAACACTATAATCCGCCACCTGCAGCGATGCTCCTTCACAAATGAACTGGACTCGTTAACCAAGGGTGGGACAGTGCGAAAGTCAAGCCGCCTTACCTGCTTAAATCCATTTATCGACACTGATGGAATTTTACGAGTGGGCGGGCGGTTAGTGGAATCGAGCATGCCTTTATCTCGTCGGTGCCCGATCCTATTACCAGGCAACCACCAGCTAACGAAGCTAATTATAAGGGACATTCATAATGTGCAATTACATACAGGAACTCAGGGAACCCTCGCCGCCGTCAGAACTAAATACTGGCCACTGAACGGCAGAAGCGTGACACGTGAAGTGGTCCGGAAATGTATTCGGTGTGTCCGCGCTCGGACCCGATTCAACGCTCCGATCATGGGAGCTCTACCTTTATACCGAACACAGCAATTTCGCCCCTTTCTAAAATGCGGCATTGATTACTGCGGGCCTTTTATTATTAAGGATGGTTCTCGTCTGTCTAAAAGAACTACGAAGGCGTATATCTGCGTATTCGTGTGTTTCGCAACAAAAGACGCGCATATTGAAGTGGTCGCGGATCTCACCACGGAAGCATTCCTCGCAGCCTTCCATAGACTTATATCGCGTCGAGGATGCGTCGCTGAGATTTTTTCCGACAACGCTACCAACTTCGTCGGCGCCCGAAACCACCTGAAGGAATTAGGAATTTTTCTTCGGGATGCTGAAGACGAGATAAGGACCACACTCACAACCCAAAATATTAAATGGACTTTTATACCGCCGCGCGCTCCTCACTTCGGAGGCCTGTGGGAGGCCGCGGTCAAAAGTGTAAAATATCATTTACATCGAGTTGTCAGGAATACTCTTCTGACTTACACCGAGCTACATACTCTCGTAACGCAAATAGAGGCTGTATTGAACTCACGTCCTTTGTGCCAGCTGTCTGAGGATCCGAACGACTTAGCTGCATTAACCCCTGGACATTTTCTCATTGGTGATGCAATCACCGCACCGCTCAACCAGGATATAAGCGAGTCCACAAAAGGACCAAGTGGCAGAAAAACACCGCCAACATCGAACCTGGACGACTCGTTGTTATCAAGGAGGATAACACACCACCGCTGTTATGGAAACTGGGACGTGTCGAGGCTGTTCATCCAGGACCGGACGGAGTAATTCGGAGCGCGACTGTTCGCACCAAATCCGGCTCGTATGTGCGCCCTTCTGTGAAACTGTGCGCCCTTGATACAAGTGATAGTGTGGTGAATAATGTTTAATTGAATGCTTGGCATTCAATGGGGGCGGGATGTTTACGCCGATTTCACGTTTTTTCATTGTTTGTGTATTTTCATGTATGTATACGGCAAAATGTAAATGTCACTGTCACAACCGTTTTCTTTAATTTTCTGGTATTAGTAATTTTTATTAAAGTCGCGAGATCCGCGCATTACAAATATCTAAACTACTCAAAACTTTTGCATCACAAAGCCTGTCAAGAATTTGATGAATATATGGAAGGCGATACGCATCTTTCTCCGTAACACTATTGACTCGACGGTAGTCAACACAAAACCTATAACTATCATCCTTCTTTTTAACCATAACAATGGGCGATGACCATGGGGACTTCGATGGCTCAATAACATCGTTTTTCAGCATTGTCTCTAGTTCTGCATCAATATGCTTTTGTAATGCGGGTGACAGCGGATAATATCGTTGTTTAATAGGATCAGCTGTTGTCTTTATTACATGTTCTACCAATGTTGTACAACCTAATGAATTTCCCATTTGTTCAAACTCTTTCTCAAGCAATAAGTTAAGTTGTCGAGATTGTTCTGGAGAAAAGTCCGACAGAGAATTAATCGCATCAATCGAAATTTTATTACTGGTACTAAATTTCCAACAATTATCTCGTAAGTTAGGGACGATACCCATTCTCTTCCAAAAATCTATACCCAAAATTAAACTCTGTGATACCGAGGGAATAATTAAAACTTCTAGAGCTACCGTACAATTTTCAACACAAATTGGTAAAGTAACTGTTCCCAAAATACTACAGGATTCACCATTAGCAACGGTATAATGTGATACAGGAGAAGTACGAATATTTAAATTAAGATATTTCAAATTTTTCCATCCCTCGCCCCCCTAATATTGTTCGATTCGCACCAGAATCTAACAGACCTAACATAGATTTCCCAAATATACGAATACGTAAGAATGGACGTTCATCATGACGAACATTAGCCAAAATAAAATCAAGACAGAATTTCATTCTATCATCTAAACCTAAAAATGACTTTCCCGAGATTTGTTCGTTAAAGACTATCACTCGGTCAGATAACTCCTTTACTCGTTTTCCGAACTATGGTTACTAGAGCACTTTGGACAGCTAATTTTTGTAAAACCGGGTCTCCCACATTTATAGCAATATTTTTTCTTTACACTAGGACAATATTTTGCAATATGTCCTGACTTTTGGCAATTCCAACATAATTTACTAACCGATGGAGTGGATTGAGATTTTATTTTAGAACAATTAGAATTATCATCTATGTGCACATATGCTAAATCTGGTTCTAATGTTGATGATTGTTTAGGTGGCGGTATATATGCTTGTACTGAACTCTGACTCAACTCTAATTTTCTGCCTAATTTCAACAATTGAGAAATTGACGTAATGTCAACAAGACTTAAAGATATTTGGTAAAGAGGCAACAAATTTCTAAACAAAATTTTTAATTGTGCAATTTCGGGTAAATTAACAGACAGTCGACTAAATAGGTTTTGCATAGCTGCAAGGTAAACACCGATTGATTCATTAGGACCCTGTCTTTGCGCTTTAATTTCCTCTAATAATTTATCATCATAAAAAGGAGGTTGAAACTCTTCTCGCAACCCATTCACTAATTCTTTCTAACTGTTAAATAATTTTCTATTGGCTCTATACCAAATTAAAGCTTTTCCCTTGAATAAATCTATTGCTGAGATAAACAAATTATTCAACGATACATTCCGCGCTAATCTAAGTTCTTCGACTCGTTCAAGGAAAGCATTAAATGACATTTCTTTCGGTTCCCCTGAATATTTTAAATCCCACTGATGTACCGGTACGGACTTTATACCACTTTGAATATTAGATTCAGCTTCGGTATCTGATGTTTCAGATGAAGATTCGTCTGTTGAATGAGCAATTTGTGGATTAATATTTAAAGTCGAAATATCTAATGGAGAATTATTTACAGTCTACTTGTAATTTAAATTATTTGATTCTACTTTTTAGATCAGTACAAGTGACAATCTGAATTAGGAAATTTGAACGTTTGGTTTTTTCTTCCCTAGTTAATGGCGTTGATCGATTTACTCTATTAAAAATATGTGCCAATTTAGTTGTTATTTTTAGATAATCTGGAGAATTTAGTGAATCAGAAAAATTTTGAATAAGTTCTTGAATTTCAGTAATTTTTGTGGAAATTTGAATTTCCTCATCGTTAAATTTAAAGGGATATTGGGGTTTCACAAAATTAACGCCTTTCTCTAATTTTAATAATGAACGTAAAGTTTTCCGTTGCGAATGAACAGGGAGTTGATCAGTGACACCTCTAATCGCTAATTCATAAGTAAGTTCATCTTGTGATAATCTATTTATTTCTAATTTAAAATCCATTCTGTCCAAATTTTATATATCACGAACCCACTAATACCTAACAAACGACAAACGATGTACGATACGCAATTAAAACAAAACAAAGTATACTATGTCCTCCAACCCCAAAGGAACTAAGTGAAACTGTTCTATTTACATATAAGAAATATCAGACTCAACCTAATTAACCGATTTCAAATTAAATTTCCCAAACTAAAAATGGTTAAACCAAGCCAATGACAACAACAAAAAAGGCAAAATTGAAAGCAACCAAAAATAAGGGCAGATTTAAATAAAGGCAATATAAAATAAGGGCAATTTAAAATAAGGGCCCCACGTTTCGGGTGCCAAAACTTGTGACGCAATAATTTTTGCTACCTTTCAACTTACCGCTCGGCCAGACTAACCCAGTGAAGAAGGGAGGGTTCTAATTAAATGTGCAATAAAGAAAGAGGGGCGCCACGTGATTTCGGGCGGTAAGGCAGCTACAAAAAGGAAAATCACGAACCAAGATCTCAAATTAATTTACGTATATTCTACAAGTTAGGCAAACAACAAAAATATATTTTAACAAACTCAACTTATTGATAATTTCAAAAAAAGTAAATGAAGTTTATACGAGTAATATATATATAATATGGTAGCAACATATGTTCAAACTAAGTCTTCTTTTAAGAACTTAAACTTAACTATTTACCACTACAACTATTTAGTTCAATAGATATAGCTATACCTTCACATAACTTGAATAGTTGGTTAATTTTTTAAAATAAACTATAATAATTTAATAGCTAACTGTGAAAAGATGCAACAATATTCAACTCTTAATAATTCTATATATATTACATACATTACCACAAAAAGATAATATTACTCTAGCTTAATAATAATTTAAAAAAAAAACATTTACATAAGCGCGTATACGACCTTTATTCTTGGTGCGAGATCAATTCCATACTAAAATTGTTCCTATTTCTGAGGGGTTCCTTAAAAGGGTTGAAAACAGCAAGATAAATCCCTAATTCTTGAATTCCATTCAGTCCGCAGGTGCGGAGTTGGGACAGCAATGTAGATTAAGATAATTCCCACGCGGAAATCCAAACCGCAGCCTCCGCCAAAAAAAATGGATCGGGCCAATACACGGACTGCTCAATGGACTCGATTCAAAATTTCTCTGATGGACCAGACGTCAGAAAGAAGCCTATAATCCACCCCATGAAATTACCAATAAGTCAATTCAAGAGTATTGCTTACCTCAAGATGTAATGGAGGCTTTCGAGTTTGATACTTTTTCTCCGCTATTACAGCGATAGTGAAATCTCCCAAAATCACAACGAATCTCACTATAATTATGTGATATAAACCAATCACCCTCCAATAATGAGGAAACCAACAATGGGTTTAATAACTTTAAATCACAAATATGTATCGTTCTCTTATTTCGGCACGCGTTCGCTGCGAGAATCGAAACAGGAAAAGATCGAGGCAGCGGAAATAACTCATGCGCCGGACAATTAGTAATGGAATGCACCGAACAAAAAAAGGATAATAGAATAAATATAATCAAAATTAGATATAAATACAGTTGCCTATATTAAATTACAGAAAGTGACCAATAATTAAATAGTCGCCAAAAATTAACGTAACAGGTTTTGAATTAAAAATTGAATTACAAATTGTGTTTGTTGTCTTAAATGCTACAATAATATTATGTTTTTTTCAATATAATTTGAATTTTTAAGCTAACATTCATTGGTAAAGTCTGATTGAAATGAAGTGTGAAATACTAGATTTAGTTAGCCTAATAATGAAATATGGTTTGAATAAATATTCGATTCCTGTATTTCTCTTCACATAACTCAAAAATATCAACGTCAGTATTTTCCTCACTACACATATAAACTGAAACACAACGAAATTTTAAATACAGCACGTGACATAAAACGTACTGAAATAATACTTACATTTAGATGTACGTTGGCGCTTATTAAATGAAATTGAAATTTTAAAACTAATTTTATAACAATGAGAGTAAGCAAGTGAAGTCATAAAAGGAACAAGTTCGTAGCTTCAGCTGCCCTTAACTTGCAGTATACGGTCTCATGCAGTGCTGCTTTACTTTTGGACTAATAGGGTGAACATGACGATTTTTCTTTTAATAATATTATTACTAACGATTGAATTATTTTATCTTAATGCTGCATTATCAGCTTGAGCATAGAAGACTAAATTTATTGTCTGTATGTGTGTGTTGCTGTGTGATGAATGTTTCGCAATTGCTATTCAAATATATTTTGGATCAAATAGGTCGGAATGGTTTACTCCAAAATGTATATAATTGATTTCATGTATATCTGCCACTAATTTATTTAAAAAATATCGTTTGTTTAATTATTTTAATTTGATAAAGCTCATTTAAATAATACATATAAATATGATTCTTTTAAACTCAAAGGAAAGGAATGTATGTGGGCTTCACCTGTGCTTGCAAACAATTATGAATACAAAACAATTTCAACAGATAGTAGTAGACTTGCAGGTATTAACACCGATTAAAATTTATCATTTAAATTTAGTAAAAATGGCATAAATATTGCAAAAAATCTTTGCAGTTCCTTCGCCTACATCCTTATTTCATTATATATTTAAATTAAGATGTTACTCAGTTGCAGATTTTTTGATTTAATTTTATAATATAATTATTAGTATAGTTTTCTTTCGTTAATTTTTTACATTTATCAAATTTATATATGTATTAATTAAGTTTTTGTATTCTTAAAGAAACTTTAAAAGAACGGCTTTCAATAAGTTCCTAATTCATATGCTTGATTTTTTTTATCGTCAGCACTTTCGATAAATAATAGAAACTAAATTTTTTTTTGAAAGTAATGTACTTCCAGTTATAAAATGTATTATTTTCCGAACTAGTTTAGATGCACTGTGTGCATCTTCAGAGGGAAAACTGCGCATGTTATATTAAATTAGTAATCGTGTTGGGAATTTCGGATGGAAATTCTAATTAATATGAAGAAGAGGACGAGACAGTGGAACATGTGTTAACCATTTGACCAGCTCTCGCCCACCTTAGAGAGTCCATACGGGGAGCTCTGGCCGAACATAGCCAACATTAGGGAAACCTCTTCAAGCGTTGTGCTGTCCTTTGCTCATCACCTTGGGTGGCTAAATGGGTGATAGATCAACGGAGGGCTGTCACAGCCAGCGGGG
This sequence comes from Ontholestes murinus, assembly GCA_963969525.1. Lineage (NCBI taxonomy): Eukaryota > Metazoa > Arthropoda > Insecta > Coleoptera > Staphylinidae > Ontholestes > Ontholestes murinus. The sequence continues at coordinate 43,876,082 of OZ018389.1, read as the reverse complement.
CACAACCTTTATACAATTGTAATTGTTGGTACAGTGGTTAGCGCGGACTATAGTCGGAGGGGTCCTCGGTTCGAATCCGAGCTCGGGCATGTTGTGATTGTACAAATTTCAAATATAATTAACAATACAAATCCATCATGAGCTGACCATATGGACTAGTTTTCGAGGCCAAATACTATTAAAAAAGCCAAAATCGATTTGGCAAAAAATCAGTAGGAACATAGAAAGTGAACCCACAAGTTGTATTTAACCGTGATATTATTTTATGTAAAGTGTACCTACCACAGCACCCATAAGAGTGTCCTTACTTAATTTAAAAATTTGTTGTTTATTCAAGCTGTTGGAATTGACGACAATTAGCTTCCTTTTAATTAAATCGAAACTTATTGTCGTTTATTTCAACAGCTCGAATAAACAACAAATTTGCGGTAAAATTCTAATTTTCGTTGGAATGATTACTACATACATAAAGCAATATTTTCAATTATATGATTTTAGCAGGCAGAAAAATTAAAAAAAAAACTGACAAATTTAAATGTACTATTCATTTAAATTTGTCAGGTTTTTTTTTTTAAGGGTTTAAATTTAAAATCTTAAATAAATCATAATTATTAAAAAATGCAAACTGAATTTCTGCAACTACAATTGTGCAGTATTTTTTTCTCTATCTGTAAGCATATGAACGTAATATAAAAGGCAAAACTCAAATTGGAAAAAAACTAAATGTGTCTTGTATTTTTAACATAGTTAAATAGTTAAGATGCTAATAAGCCAAATTTCTAGTTTTTAATTTTAAATATATTGATTACTTGTCATTTTAACATGTACCCTATTGTTTTATAGTAAGAATAACACGTATAATTTTTATTTGAAAACTCACCCACAGTTTCCTATGGAAATTAAAACATGATTGCTACGATTTTTTCATTACGACTTAAAAAGCCCCCTTAATATTTTAACTTGCTAGATTTTATGAAAGCATTATATTATTTTATTTCCTTAGTGTGCAGTATGCAGGCATTGTAAAACTGTTCTTTGTGCCATTCTTATCAGGGCCAAATAGAATTTTAATCAGTGAGTTATCTGAAGCATTATGATTTGTAAAAAGCATATTTGTATTGATGATAATGAGCGCGTCCTTGCGATGCTTATATTTCATAGTTTCCATAATTTCGATACAACATACAAATTAAAATAATAACTATGCAACTGAAATTGCTTCTGAATTGTTTTGGAGAAAGGGGCCTTGTTTATTAGAGTCGAATTTAATTTCTGAACATGTAAATATTTTGTTCTCGGTATATTTGTCGGAAATAGTTGAAAGCTTGAGGATGTATATTAAATTTATTATGATATAAATAACTGTAATGATTTTTCATAAATTTGAATTATTGTTAAATTTTATACACCGTGTCGTTTGTAAATTTTGTTCGAAACGTTTCGATTGACTCTTAATAATACTAGTTTGCTGCCCGGCTGGTAGCATATTTATAAAAGGGATATTTTTACCTAACTCAACAAAATTTTATAAATAAAAAAAACAAGCAACTAACAAATGTATTGTAAAAAAATAAGGAAGTATCTATTTTTTCTAATCTTTCAGTGTAAGTGTTTCTTCTAGGTTTCATATTAATGAAACGTTCGATAACACGAAGTACCTCATGTCTGAAATGGACTGTGTTACCGGTCGTCAGTTTACCTTTACGTCGTAACAAATACGTATTTATAATTTAATCTGTTTTATGCGCTGCCCATTGCTCCTATTAATAATTTGCATATATTTTACAAACCAGATAGTTTTTCAAAGTGTGCAGCTGCCAGTGGAGAACCACAGGAGGGGGCACTTTCGGCGAAGAAGATATCTCTTCCAGGAATTTCGGTGCCTACGTGACCGAAACAAAGCCGCGGTACCTTAGATCACCGTATAAAACCAGGCCCAGACCTTCGCTCTGTACCAATCGTCTGCCATCTCCCTGGTCGGCTCTGCCTAATCAAGCCTCTTGCCATTGTATATATTGTTTATAATCTTTCTTTTATAATATATTTTCTTCTTCTCCAGCCCCATGTTTAATTTTACACATTTTCTCTTGTTCTGTTTATTTTCTTTTATAGCTAGCCGGTGCCCTTACGTTGACGTGGCGTGGAAGCTCAAGGAAGTAGCACTTGTGGGAAACTGTTTAATCGAAGCCTGCGGCTGTTAATCGATGATGAGCCTCGCCAGGGACCCCTGTGCCGCCTCTTTTGTTATATAAACAGTTTTATTTATAAATAGTTATTGACCATTAAAAATTTTATATGAGATGGAAAATTTTATAACCCAAAATGTTATAAATAGACGAACAGAAAACCTCACTAAAAAAATACTCTCATCGATATTTAAAATTTTAAAATTTTAAAATAGCATTCACTCTCAATATGAATGTAAATAGTAGTCAATATATTAAATTAATATTTAAAATATATCTTGGAATATTATTACTCTTAAAAGTTTTAATAAGCTATAAGTAATAATCGTCAGGTATTCACTTATAGCGATCTAGTGCAACGTTTAGACAATAGACCGCACCTGTGTGACTATATCGTAATTTTAATAAGCTTTGCTTAATATGCGAATATAAAATATTTTATTTTAATACTACATAAATGCAGATACAAGTTTACAAGTTTAACTATTCCAATACCCTTCAAATACTACCGAAAAAGGGGAAATCGTATATGTATATTATATGCGAAATAAATAAATAAGAAGCGGAGATTGGGGAAGTCCGTATTGACAGAAATATTGCCGTTCTTTCTTATGTTCCTTCGGTTTTATTTATTTGTTTAGGACAAGGGATATACATAACATGTTTTTATTATTCCATGGGATGCATGTGTTTTAAGTCCTCTCAGACTTTTCTTTGACCGAAAAATCCCTTCTGCAACTTTAATTATTCGACTACTCCAAAGCACTTGAAATCGTTTTTTTTTTTCAAATTCTATATATACTTGTGAACTGTTATTCTAGCTAAAAGAAAAGTTAAGAGTATACCAGATAAAATAAATGCGTATATTTTAAAATTATGTAGTGATAATTAAATTAAACAACATTAAGTATTAGTAGTAGTAGTGTTAGGCTATCGACCACGTAGTCCTTCCGCCATGCGTTATTTGTGTATTTGTGTGTGTGAATGAGCTTGTTACTTTAAAGGATCGCCCCGTTACTCTAAAGCACCATTAATTGTATCCCAATGGTGAATGGTACTGGCGTGTAACAACATTAATTATTAGAGTTATTATTCGAATTATTTTTTTACAAATCCTACAATACGAGAAATAAATTTCTCACTTAACCCGTGGTGAAACATGTTTGTATTAATTAGATTGTTATTAAAATGATTTGTTTTGTTTTTATTTCTTGCAATCTGTTACGACTATATGTGTACAAAATATACAAATTTGCCATTATTTATATAAATTAGTTACATGATTTTAATAAGAAAAAACAAAATAATGACAATAAGAAAAATAATAATAACGAAAAATGTTGATTAAATACAATTGGTAAAATTTCGCTGCGACTTATTTTAATTCAAATAGTTTTGATAGTAATTAATATCGAAATGTCGAAGTAAAATAAATATCTCAGTCAAGGGAGTTTTACATGAAACAATTCGGACTCCCTTTAAAATAAATATACTTTTTCTACTCCCATAGTAGTAAGTAGGCAATAACGCAATCGTTTGTTGATTAGTAACCATGGCATTATGATACATGCACGTAATGAAGAAAAAACTAGCACGTAATATATTACGTAACCATTATTATTACGAAACTCAAATCAAGTAGCCTAGACAAATGAATTTGACATTTATCGTTGTTGAATACATATTACATTGACGTTATTTTGGTTTAATTATTATTAATTATTCATTGTTAAAATGAGTGAAAGTGACTCCACAGAAGAAATTGTTGAAACTCCACCAGAAATTAGGCAAATAGCAGAACATACCGCAGTGGATCTTCTCCCGGAAAAATCCAAAGAGCGTTATGAAGTGGTTTGTGGTAAATTCATGGATTGGCGTATGAATAGTGTTTAGTCTTTTTCGGAAAATGTGTTATTAGCCTATTTTGGGGAAATAAGTAAGAAATACAAACCTTCATCTCTTTGGGCCATGTATTCGATGCTGCGAAGTGTTTTAATAGTGAAACATAACCTCAATATTGCAAAGTATTCCAAATTATAATTAATGGGAGTAGAAAAAGTATAGTACACAACTCGAGGTGTAAGTCACTTCCGTACTCGTGGAATTACTGCACTCGCCTAACGGCTCGTGCGCAACTTTTTCCACTCGTACGTAATATATGACTTACACCTCTCGTTATGTAATATACTATTTCAGTTACTAAAAATAAACACAAACATATAGTAGCAAGGTCATACTTTTTTATACTTAATCAGTCATTTAGTATTAAAAATAAATCTTTTCCTGAATTAATCATAACACAGTAAATAGAAGATATAAATATTACCTGAACAAATAGAATAAGAGTAAAAGCACCTGTAGTAAGAATTTGCATAATAATTTATGTAAGTTCAGTGTACATTTATGTAAATTCGGCAATAAACTCAATGCTGTTGCAGCTATTTTATACAGCCCAAAGTGGGAGGCCCTTAATTTTAAAAACATTTGCATTAGCAGTCTATGTCATCTATGAATATAATTTGATACTTAAAATAAAACTCATTATATAAAGTTTACCAATAAATAATTATGTAATATATGTGTATGTGTGGTTATCGTGAATTACTACGTAGTAACGGTCACAAGTATTTTTATGATGAAATTATATTTCCTGTAAATATTTCTTATATTTACTTGATTTCAATTCACCTAAAAGTAAACTGACATTTAGACGACCTCCACCTAACATTTAATTAACTAAATATAACGATTTCCATAAACTGGAAACGTACAATCTACATACTTCGTAAATAAATTTTAAACAAATAATTTGTAAAATTGTAAAATTTTAGTTTTACAGTACGAATGATGGAACGAAGTGTTGACCTTAGTGTTGACCTTTTTGTAATTTGCCAGCCAGTCGCAGTTTTAAATTCAACGTGTATTTTAAAATACCGCTCTACAATTTGGCGTAGGATCAACACGAAGCTTTGAATGGTTGCTCGGTGTTATAATTGGCCTTCTTCTTATTTTTTGAAGAGAAAATATTAAACTTAATTAAGTTGATTACGTTATATTTTAAAATAATACTTTTCGTGTTTAAGTAATTCAAACTTGTATAATACGGTGCTAACTACATATTTGATAGAAGCATTGGTGCATAAACTATAAATATATTTGAAATATTTTTTGTATTTGATTATCTGCTTATTAAAAACAAAAAGCGGTTCTCATTGAATATATCATGTTCCATTCTGATAAAAGTTAATTACCTAGGAGTCCTTGTTCTCCCAAGTTCTAATTAGATTCTAGATGATATTATATAAATATAATAAATTATTATCATTTATTTATTATTCTATACTAGAGTTGGATTGTAAATATGAAGAATGCC
>OZ018389.1:43845977-43870323 GCA_963969525.1 Ontholestes murinus | reverse complement strand
CTCCGGTAGTTTTCCCAATTATTGTGTGAATTACCGTGAGTTTCAATTTGGAAATTCCACTGTCCATAGTGTCCCTCGGAATCTCCAAATTTATTAAGGATAAAATTCCTACAAATTTATAGAAAAACACAATAAAACTAAACGTACTTTTTATTAACTGTACACCAAAATAATAAGAAACGTACACCAAAATTCAATTTCGGCCAACATATTCAAAATTCTTTCTAGACCAACCTAATCGTGTACTTAAATTTATATACATCCAATATTTCCCCCTTATGGTGGGAATTATTGTGAGCTTCAAATTTGGAATTTTTAGTCTTGCTATTAATAACAAATAAAAAAAAATACAATACAACAGCCACTCAATCACAGTCGCATTCATATTAAATTAATCAATTCAGTCAATCAATAAATTGCTACATGTTATTTTTAACGAATTATTTAACTAACATTTTAACTATTTTAATTAATTTTTTAAAATTTTCGCAATTTATCTAAATTGATATATTAATTGCTCATTTAATAAAATTTAAAAAAATTGCTTCTTCCCTCATCCCATAGAATAGTATAATAATCTTTCAATTCATAATCATACAACTATTATTTTTCAGATAATGCTTTTTAAATTTCCCTCCATGTCGCCCTTGCTATCGGTAACCATAGTCGGTATAATAGGTCACTTCTCTCACTAACTGTCAACTCCACGACCTTCTTTTTCCAACACTACCGTCCATGATTCCGGCAACAACGGATAACATGGATGCTGTCATTTTAGTTCTCTGTTTAATTTTAATCTGTTATCTCATACATTTGTGCCGTGCTCACCGTTTTTAAAATAGCTCTTCACTTCCAACATATCACCATGTTCCGGTGTGTGACTCTATCCTTCATCTTTGAAAACAATAGCTTTATCTGTTTTAAATTGACTCTAGCTATTTTAATGGAATTGTGTTGTTTTAGAACATTTCCTAATCTAGGTGTTAAATTTAGAATATCCATAAGTTTTCTGTACCGACAAGGGGTGGGGTGGTATGGGAAGTGGTAAGGGGACTGTTTATTACCCAATCTGATGGGCCGATGTATATCAATATCTTTACTAATAAGGTAGGGTAACCGTTGTTAATAAAAAAAATCAGTGAGTTTTGCGAGGTTCGTAGTTAAAAGTTGTTAATGAATTTTTATTAACAACGGTTACCCTCCCTTATTTGTAAAGAAATTGATATAAAAAAGCCCCTCAGATGTCAGATTCTTTGAAAATATTTCTAAGTGAACAATGGTTCTCGAAAAATAACACTAATTTACTTATTCTAAAATCTGACAAACTCAAAGTTACAGTGGCTATGACTAAAGTAGAATACAATAACAAAATTATGGAATTGCTTAGTGATGAACATTGTTACGTTAAGAATATACAAACTAAACATAATGAATTTATTAAAGAATTAAAAAATAAGCAATACATTGACGATACACTGGCTAAGAAGTTGACCACTTATAAATCTCTTCTTCCTAAATTGTATGGTTTACCAAAAATCCATAAGGAGAAATGCCCTCGTAGACCGGTTGTATCTTCAATGGATGCACAAATTGAGAATTTATCCGGTTTCATCCCCAAAATTTTATCAACTGCACCTAGGGATAATATTAGAGACTTTAATGTGAGTTTTTGAGTTTTCAAACCAAATTAATAGTCTCAAATTACCGACAGTCTATGTTATTATAAGTTTGGATGTAGTGTCTTTATTTACAAATATTCCTTTAGAACTGGTTTTACATTATATTGAAAAAATTTGGTTGAACATAAGTACACATTGTAATATCCCACAAGATACCTTCATTAGATTAATTAGATTTTTGTTTAATTCTAGTTATTTTGTTTACAACAATATGTTTTTCAAACAAATTTTTGGTGGCCAATGGGATCAAAACTCAGGCCAATATTGACTGACCTAATAATGGATGATTTGCTTAACACTGTTATACCTCAATTGCCTTTTCCCTTGCCTTTTATTTACAAATATGTGGAGAATAGAATTTCAAAAATTTGTCATCCCTCTTTGTTACATAATAATTTACGGAAACTAATTAATATTTTAAGACAGAATTCTTATCCAAAGGCCCTCCTTAATAGATTACTGTTCAGAACAAGGGTGAATAAGACTGAACGCGGAATTTTGTTGCCAGCTGAGGACGCGGTTTCTCCTGTTGATCCATCACTAAAATTTTAAACAACGAAAAAATCAGATTTGCAAGACAAACCACTGTACACGTGGGAAAATTGCTTAGTAAGACCAAGGATAAGACACCTTTATTATCTATGTCCGATGTCATTTATAAAATCCCTTGCTCTGATTGTGAGTTAACTTACATTGGTCAAACGTCACAACAACCAAAGTCCAGGCTTACCCAACACAGAAGCGACTCTAGAATCAATAAGGGTTCCTGTGAGTTGGCTAACCATGTCCAATCTACAAAACATAACATTGGCTATAATTCTGTGGAAGTTTTAGATACGGAAAAACACAATAAAAATAGATTGTTAATGGAGATGTATCATATTAATAAACAACCATTTCCCATGAATCAATGGACAGATATAAAAGAGTTGAATGCAATTTATACCTACCTCTTACAATTTCCAGTCTCATATTAATTGAATTGTTTAATTGCCTGAGTGCTGAAAATGTATATTTTGTTAGATTTTCTGAAACAATTGGGTGTTGTTAAAATATTGCTATTAATTTTAATTTTCATAATTTTTTATTTATAATAAAATTGAGAATATTTTCGTTTTTTGTTCCTTGTGAATTTTTAGATTTTTTATAAGACAATTTCACATTTTAAGCAATATTTGTTATGAACATTAGACGTATTGTAATTTGTTTTATTTATTTACATATTTTATTGACGTATTTTATTAGTTTATTTATTATTTTTTACTTTATTTTTCGTTACCATGTTGGTTTGTGACATGTTTTTTTTTATAATTTCCATATTATTGTGTCTTGATATGGTCGAAATTTTAAAAATCAGGATTGTTCATTAACCTCATTTTCTGTGAGTATTATTTTATTCCTAGCTGTAATGAAACTAATAATTTGTAACACGCAAATTAATTTTGTTTTATTCAATGTCTGTCGAGGTATTAGCTAGAGAAGTAGTTGTTTCAAATTAATTTGTGTTGTAGTCTTAGTAAGACACACTGTTGTTAATTTACGAAATATTTTCGTATTTTTAAATTTATTAAGTAATCAAACTAGTTTCTTTAATGTTAAGTTAATGTTTATTACTTGAGCATTGTAATTTTACATGCTTTGTCTTTATTTATAGCGCCCTGTGGAACGGGAGAAATACCGCCGAAATATTGGCTTATAGCATAAAGAGTATTCAGTAAACAAATTCTTAAAATTCAATTGTTTTACACAAAATAATGAGATTTTTTGGAAGTTTGAAGACAAATGCCGACTTAACCGTCAACTTTTGGATATGGACATGTGGGGTTAAATCGACATATTTTGGCCCCAGGAATCGGTGGTCCAGCCATTTCCCCTTATTAACGGGACACGCTGTATATATGCATTATTTTAGAATCGAAACTACTTCAATGGGGGTATTTTAGAACAAAGAGTAATAGATGTGATATGATACGTAAACGGAAACACGCTACTTAGAAATTCAAAGTTTTTAACTTTGTTAGAACAAGGTGTCAAAGATGTGTGGAACAGAATGGTCATCTTCTTGAAAAAGTTCTTTAAGTGAATATGAAATTAAGGTACTGTTCCATTACTTTTTAATTCTATGATTTTGTTTTCGGTCCATTGGATTACATTTAAACTTAAAAATATCTTTTCACTTTAATTTCTCATATTAAAAATTAATTTACGTTTTTATTAATATATTGCTTATAATTAAATATTTTTTAGGCATATTCTAAATCGTTAAAAGGCAACTTTTAAGCACTATCTAATAAACACAAATTCCAATATGGTCACCATAAAAAACAAAAGATAGTGCTAATAACCTGGAAACTAATGCGAACGGGGGTTTCTGTTTATACAAAAAAAAAATATCAAAAGACAAAAAAGATAATGTAGAGGTTTAATAGCGGTAGCGTTAGGCGTTATCGATTTATTGAGAAAAATTAAAACTGGCAAATATTTTTTTTCCATAATATCTTAAAATTGATAAAAGTTAAAGTGAATTTGAAATGGGATTTCTTATTAGCACTGATTTCTGTAAAGCATTCCCCATTTACCAAAGGTAAGCATCGAAATTGGGACACACTGTATATAATATACAATATAATCAGTAATAATAAAAATTGATTTGAAACTATTAGCAATCATGTTAAAAATATCATCAGGTCAAATTCCTAAATAAGATGCTATCAATTATTCAGAGATGATATTACTACATCATTCAAAGGAAGCTTCCATCTGTATTAAATCCAGCTGCAGGGCCAAGTGGTGTCATGGTCAAGGAATTCATTATTGGAAAAACGTCATTTGCTGTATCGAATTATTACCGGAATACAAGAGAAATTAGAATTAAACTCCTAGAATTTCATAATGGGATTCTAATTGAAAATTGCGATGCCATTGTTATCACTAAAACTTGATTACATTCAAATATTTTTGACGAGGAACTTATTGACAGCCGTTACAATTTATATCATCTGGCTAGAAACTCTACTAACAATAATAAACCGGTAGGTGGATGTATCTTAATCGGCGTCTACAAGCGTTTTCGTTCTATTGTCATTATTGATCATTCTCAGGATCACGGAGAATTATGGGTTGAGTTTGTAGCTAAAACTTGATTAAAACACTAACATTTTCTTCACAATTAATTTTTATTTCGCTAGATGTACATTTCGGGTACTATGCACCCATTATCAATAGCTTATAAGCTATATAAGCCGAAATGTACATCTAGCGAAATAAAAATTAATTGTGAAGAAAGTGTTAGTGTTTTAATCAAGTTTTAATTATATCTTCACGTAACTCAACAACAAATTTCTACTTGAGTTTGTAGCTAATTCGCAGTAATTCATCCTGTGCGTTATTTATCTGTTACCAAGTAGCCCGATACGAAAACATGAAGATCACTTAAACTCAATAGAATCATTCAACTCTATCCGGATACGACGATCATTGTTTCAGGTGACTAGAACCTAACAAACATCGAATGTAATGAGGACGAGTCTGATATTGGTTTACTTCCTACCTACGTTAGATCGGAGGTTGATCAGCAAATATGGAATAAATTATCTGCATATTATCTTTGTAGAGTTTAACAATATTAAGATTTCTGGAAATCTTGTTCTCGATTTAGTTTTAGCAAAGTGTTTTATTTCTTCTATTGAATAATCTTGTTTGGTTAAATGCGGCAGCTATCATACTTAGTTAAATATAATTGTATTCTATGTCGCTCAAGTTGAGCAAGTAAGATACTCATTAAAATATATTTAAAAAAGAGACACCCTTGGTGTTAAATCTGTTAAAGATAATGTTTAATATATTTAACACATAGTTGTTTAAGATGGATAACTTGGATATCCGACTTCATATCTTTTATGAGCTCATTTATAATAATATACGAATTTACACTCCTGCTAAAAGATTACTCAGGTCACCTATCCCAAACTGGCTTTCTGTCGAACTAATTGATTAAATTCATGGAAAAACCTCATGTTAATTACAAAAAAATCCTGTAGCAATTACTCTCATACGCATTATACTACATTCTCATCTCTGAGAGATTAATGTAAATGTAGATTACCTATTGATTAACAACATTACTTAAATATTGTTGAGGATAATTTAATGACTGTTCATTAAGATATCACATTTTTTTCCCTGAGACGTATCTTTTTATAGATCTGTCTTAGTTACGCAACTATTCCAAATTCGATGCCATGCACTAACTTGTGCAGGTTCTTCAGGCGTTGCGCCTGGAAATCATTTGGTGCCATCTGTCTGTTACCAAATATTAGCTGTCTTTTGTTTTCCAGCGCATTACAGTTGCACAGATTGTGCATTGCTGATTCCGGTGCCATATCATTATTCCTTTATTTGCCCAACAGAATACAAATTCAAATTGCAGGACAACTAAAAATAAATTAAATTCAAATTAATTACAATCTAAGTAAAGTTATTATTAGAGACACAAGTATTTCTTTAATATTATTGTAGTAAATATCAAAAACGTCGCTAATAGAATTAAAGATGGACGTCATTGCATTAACAGGGGAGTGAATTCAAGTATTGGTTCTTGATGTTATAAAATGCATTAATTGAACGGGTAACAAAAGAAGGTACATTAAAGGGCAGTTGATATAGATATAGAACATCTTGACAATCTATTATATTATTTACAATTTTATATAATACTTCAATACTAACAAATTTACGCCGAATATACAAGGAGTGGTGCTCGGTTACTTGGGAAATGTTTATTAAAGGTTGTGGTGAGTACTTCATAAAACTTTTCTAATTATATATATATATATATATATATATATATATATATATATATATATATATATATATATATATATGGCACTACACTCCTTGTGGAGTTTAGCCGCTTCAGATTGAAGCCCTAACAATCCATTTATATTGGGGTGGATTAATCCCCGTAATTCTTCTCATATTGTGCTGCCTCGATGTTAAAGATGTTCATTGCTATTTCTCTCCACTTCTTCCGATCTTCTGCTTTCTTCTTCCAGTTGGTAATTCTTATGCTTTTGATGTCTGCTTCTACCTCATCTTGCCATCTACTTCTTGGTCTTCCTCTTCTCTTCTTTGCATTTGATTTCCATTCCATGATCGCTTTTATGTTGGTTTGACTTCCCGATCTCCATACATGGCCCAACCACTTTATACGAGCTGTCTTAATTATGCTAACTGCATCTTTTCTTCAAGTATTTCTAATATTTCTGTGTTATTTCTTATTTTTCTTTCACCTTCTATTTGTCTTGGTCCTAGTATCTTTCTGATTATTGATCGTTCTGCTACTCCTAATTTGTGTTGTTCTTTTTGTGTCATTGTCATCGCTTCCGCTGCATATGTGATTATCGGTCTTATTACTGTTTTATATATTTTTATTTTTGCGTTCTTGCTAATTGTTTTGTTTGTCAGAACTTTTCTGTTTGCATAGAATGCACTATTTGCTTTCTGTATTTTTTCTTCGCTTTCAGTTTTATCTTCGTTCCTGTTGCTAATTGTTATGCCTAAATACTTTGTTTTATTGATTTTCTCAAATTCGTGCTGTCCTATTTTTATTTTTTCTTCTGCGCCTGTGTTTCCGATTATCATGTATTTTGTTTTTTGTTCGTTTATTGACATTCCCATTTTCTTTCCCTCGTAGACTAATTCCTTCAAGATGTTTTCCATTTGTACTCTTTGTTTTGTGATTATGACTATATCGTCTGCGTACGCAATTATTTGGCTCCCTTTCGTTCTGAGAGTTCCCTTTGTGTCTATATTTCTCATTACATATTCCAATCCGATGTTAAATAAAGTAGCTGAGAGTGCATCGCCTTGCCTTAATCCATTATTTATTTTAAACTCATTGTTTTTTTTTCCATTTTTCATCTGTACTACGGCTTTTGTCTTATTTATTGTCATTTTTATCAAATTTATTATTTTTGTAGGGATTTTAAACTCTTTCAGTGCTTTGATTAAGTGTGCTCTGTTCATTGTGTCAAAGGCTTGCTTCAAATCTATAAATAGTAAATGTATATCAATTGTCTGTTCTTTCGCTTTTACTACTACCTGTTTTACCATATGAATTGTGTCCACAGTCGATTTGCCTTGTATGAAACCGCATTGATATTCTCCGACAATGTTTTTGGAGCATTCTTTCAGCCTTTTTTGAATCATTGTTCTTAATATTTTGTACGTTGTACATAGTAGTGTGATTCCTCTATAATTTTTATATTGGCTTTTGTCGCCTTTTTTATGTATTGGAACATTGGAACTGTAGTTCCTTTGTTCCATTAATCCGGCATAGTCTCAGTTTTCCATGTTTCTATAATTAGATTTCCTATCTGTTCCTTTACAAGTTCCCCGCCATACGTTATCATTTCTGCATTAATTGTGTCTCCTTCAGGCGCCTTTCCATTTTTAGATTTTCTAAGTATTTCAATTATTTCCTCGATTGTCGGTTCTTCTACCATATTAAAGTATTCTTCTGTTTCCTCGATTTCTTCTATTTGTGTAGTATTATTTGTAGTTGTCAATAATTCTTTAACACGTTCACCGCCAAGCGAATATTTCACATAAGTGCTGTTTTGAATCCCGCGTGACCGCCGGCGGTCATAGCTAATATAAGGAATAACTACAAATTATTTCCCCGGCGTGGAAGAAACGACGACTATATGACCGCCGGCGGTACATGTGGCGGTGAACGTGTTAAAGTGTTCCTCCCATTTAAGTTTCTCTTCTTCTTCGTGTTCAACAATTTTCCCTTCCTTATTTTTCATTACCAACGTTTTCATTTTGTTTTGTTTCCGTTCATTATTTATTTGTTTGTAAAACTTTTTAGAGTTATGGTTTTTGTATTCATTTTCTATATTTTCCATCTTTCTTTGTATCCATCTGTGTTTTGCATGCCGTATCGCTTTATTGCATTCTTTTCTTATCTTAGCATATTTTATTTTTGCATCTTGATCGTTGTGTTGTAACCATTTACGTCTGAATTTTGGATTTTTCTTCTATAAGTGTACTACACTCATTGTTCCACCATCCATTTTTGTATCGGTTTTTTATGGTTCCAATTTTTGTTTCCGCGGCTTCTGTTAATGCTTTTTTTATTTTTGTCCATTTTGTGTTTACGTCTTCTGTTCTTAGTGATATGTTGTCGCCAATTTTATGTTCTGCCATGTTTATATATTCTTCCCTTGTTTCTATATTGTTTCTATATTATATAGTTTCTCCGTGTCCCTTTTCTTTTGTCTACTCTTGTTGTTCTGTTTTGTTACTATTTGTTTAAGTGTTGCTCCTACAATGAAGTGGTCTGTGTCTGCATCTGCCCCTCTATATGACCTCACGTCTAATATGCTGGTTTCTCTTTCTTTTCTTATTAATATATGATCGATTTGATTTCCGTATTTCTGTCCAGGTGACAACCACGTTATTTTATGTTTTCTTCCGTGTTTAAATTTTGTGCTGACAATTTTCATTCTTGTTTTGACTGCAAGGTTGCATAATCTTTGATCATTATCGTTTGTATTATCATGTATCGTGTTCTTCCATGCAATTGCTTTTACAAAATCTCATTTTCCTATTTGAGCGTTAAAGTCTCCCATAATCATTAGCGTGTTTTGTTTAGGTATGGTTGCGTAAATATTTTCGATTTCTTCGTATAGTTCCTCTTTTTGTTTTTATTCCGTCACTTTTGTTGGTGCCTACACGTTTAGTATGGATACATTGAATGGTTTTATATTTAATCTGAGGTAAGCTATTCTGCCATTTATCGGTCTAAAGTCTATTACGTTGTTCCTTAATTTTCCAGTGATGACAAAAGCTACTCTATTTCTGCCTTGTTGTTTGTCCCCTGAGTATAATATAGTGTATTGTCCCTTATTCATTTGTCCATTGCCTTTCCATCTTATTTCTTGAAGGGCTGCTACAGCTATATTATATTTAAGTAGCTGTCTTGATATTTCTTCCTGTTTTCCATCCTTCATTAAAGTTTCTATATTCCAGGTGCATATTCTCATTGTGTTCCTTTTATGTTTCTTGTTACCTTTCTTCTTTGCATTTTTAGTCGTTGTGTGTCCTGAGTTCAGTTGTTTGTGTAGTTTTTTATCATGTTGTTTGTTTTGATTTCGTCCCATTCGTATTTTTTATTGTTTATTGTGATTTTTTATATCCTACGCGCGTTTTGCGAGTTCTCTCAAACTTTTTTGAATTTGTCTTTCCTGTCTGGTCATGTTGTGGTCTATGTATATATCTTGTCCTGTTAGTCTCCTTCTGTTTCCCATTATGTTCTGTTTGTCTTTCCAGTCCTGCATTTTAACCATAATTATTCCGTTTGTGACTTCGTATGCTTCTTTTACATTGCATTGTACGTATAATTTCTTTTCAAAAAATGCTATTACTTGTTTGTCGATTTCCTCTCCATGTATATTAGAATTCTTTAAGACAATGTTGTTTCTCCTGCTTTGCTTTTCCCGTGTTTCTTCTCTATCTTCCAACGTTTGTATTTTTTTGTATAATTCTTCCTTTTCTTTTGCCCATATTTCTTCCTTTACTTTCATTTCACTTTTGATTTCTGTTAGTTCTCTATTTATTTTTTCTATTTCTTTTTTCAATATTTCCTTGTGCTCTTTATATTAGTCCAATCTTCCATTCATTTTGTTTCTCATTTTATTGATTGCTTTGAGAATTTCTTCCATCTTGTCGTTGGTATTTTTGTCTTTCAGTGGTGACCTGTCTATTATTTTGCTTTTTCTAAATATATTTTCTTCTAATTCTTGATTTTCTATGCTTGTATCGTGTAGTTTACGTTTTGGATCGTTTTTTGGCATGTGTATATCTTTTTTATGTTTTTCGTATATTGGTGCAGTGAGATGTTATTTTACTGAATTGTTTAATTATTATTATTTTAAAAATTTAAAAATTAATTAAAAATTAAACTACTTGTTCAGGTCTCGAGCCGTTGTTTCCCTGTTCTAATTGTTGTGAAACCAACGTCTTTCTCAATGCGCCACTCTACTTATTCTTTGTGTTTATTTTGGTTACGTTTTATTTGTAGCTTGCAGATTTAAGTAATCGTATAGGTTATGTATTAGTGGTATTTCTGAGATTAAATAGCCAATTAAAAATAAAAATTTCACCACTTGCTTCGGTCTCGAACCGTTGTTTTCCGTGTTCCACTACTCTCAGTCCAACGTCTTTACCATTGGGCCACTCTGATTTATTATTTATTGAATATTCCTGCGTTCTTATTTGTTTGTATTTGGGTTTCGTTTTATTTAAACGTGCAAATTTCTATTACTTTTATAGGTTATGTATTACCGATTTGTTTATTTGTCCATATCTCAGTGTATTTCTGTTTAATATCGCACTTTATTATCTCACCAGCTATAATGTTACTTATTTCATTGGTCTTTCACCTTTGCTAGTTATTTTAGAAACTTAACACTCGGTACTGGATCACTAAATTTTTCACACACTACTTGACTCAATATATTCAATACAATTTAGGAAAATTAGCTTTTTTAAAATTAATATTTTACTTATCATAACGTAAATCGGAAATTACCGACAGCTGGTGTCGCCGGTGTGTAGACCGATTTTACTCAGGTGTTCTTTGACAGTTATGTGGCCTGTAAGCAGTTCTATAGTTGTCTTCAGCTGTGCCCTACTTAGCGACTCGCCGTTTTTGTTATGTCTAAAACAGGTTTAGGTCACATAAATAATATGGTTGTTCCCTGCCTTGCTAATTCGTCAGCTTTTTCATTTCCCTCGATACCGGAGTGCCCCGGCTTCCAGACACGTATTACCTTCTTCTGTCTGGCCAGATCATCCAGAGTGTCTGATACCGGTTTGGATCAAGTCTTTTGGCTTTAGAGAGAGTTCAGTGCCGCCTAGCGGTAAGATATGATATAGATACGCCTGTCTCGACAGTTCCTCTCTATATTGGTTCTCGCACATTCAATGATTGCGAATATTTCAGCTTGAAAGACGTCAGGGTACCAAATAATTGGGCGTGACCTGTCTTCATACTCTCGTTGTAGATTTATGATCCTGTACCTGTATGTGATTTGGAACCATCTGTGTACCAGATCATGCTTTGTTTGTAGATATCCAACCAAAGGCCATTCCATTCATTGCGGTCTGGAATAGTGACCTTTAAGAGTGCATTTTCAAGGTATCAGACTACCTTATTTGCAGGAGAGGTCCCTCTATGTCTGCCAAGAGTCTTCTGTGTGGGTGTCAACTTTAACTTTGACTGTTTCTAGCTGCAGTCTATAGAGTGCTAGTCTTGCCTCCAACACTATCAGAATTTAAAATGGTGTGAGGTCTAATAGCGTCTTCACTGCTGCAATGGACGTGGTTCTTATAGCCCATGGTATGCTGATACAGGGAAGTATTTGAACCTTGCTTAGGATTTGTATTTGTGTGTTGCAAGGGCCACCACACCAAAGCAGCATACATGATGACGGGCCAGCCACGCTAGTGTACAGTCAGTATCCCATCCCTGGCCTGAGCCCCCATTTTCTGTTGTACATACTTCTAATTACTGCAAGGGCAATTATCGATTTGCGTTTATTATTTGAAATGTGCGAGGTGCAGATTGGATGTCGCACTTCTTCAAGTACTTTACCTCACCCAATAATTCGAGGTAGGCCGTCCAATTTCCTCCTGCGTGTGAAAGGTACAATGGTGGTTTTAGAGGGTGAGACTTTCAATCCTTCTCTAGCACACCATTTGTTCACCACTTTCTGTGCTCGTTCCGTGAGCTCTCTGATTGTTTGAATTTTCCCTCAACAAGAATGACTAGGTCGTCTGTGTATCCCAGGGAAAAGTATCCTTTGTTGTTGAGTTCCACTAACAATCCATACATGACTAGGTTCCACGGCAGGAGTGAGACAACTCCTCTCTGCGGACAATTGCCAGACATCCTGGATGCTGGTGTCTGGTCAGCAAATGTAGTATATACCATCCTTAGCATGCATTTAATCCACCTGAAGCTAGTTACCTTCAACTCCCGCTTCCTCAAGGCAGCAGTTATGGAGTTAAAGGATGTGTTATCAAATGCGCCTTCTATTTCTAAGTAGGCAAGTAGAATTTCTTTGTTTTCAAGAGCAGTTTCTGCACCCCTTGTTAATCGGATGAGAGCTATCTCTAAAGATTGATTAGGAAGGTAAGCATAATGACCTATGAATATATAGGTTATAGGTTAAGTAGGGTCTTAGTGAGGTGTGTTAGCCTCTCGTGAACTGCGACCTAACAGATCTATTGTTCTACCCTTAACAATCAATCACTTTCCAAGCAGTCCCACGTCCACCATGAACCTGGTAACTATCTTGGGGGTGATAATGCTCACTTCTTCGGGGGATAATCGGTCCCTGCCTAAGTGTGAAAGACGCTTGTGAGCAATCACGACACAAGTGCAGAGTATGTGCTCGGTAGTTTCATCTGCCGAATGACACAATCTGCAGTTTCCACTTTCCTCTTTTTCCATTTTCCACAAATGGTATCGGAGGGCACAATGCCCTGTCATGAGTCCGGTGAAAGTTCTTAGCTCGTTCCTTGTGAGTTCAAGCACCTTGTGGCTGTAATCGAGTTTCAGGAGTCGTTTTGATTGACGTACACCTGGTACATTGTTCCAATGCTTACGTCTTCTGTCCTCTTCCCATTTTTGCACCACCTCTCTTCTATGCGCCATGGGGAGTCCATAAAACAGCTCTGGTCCTATAGGAGTGGCATTTGCACCTTTTATTGCGAGTTCATCGGCCACTTCGTTGCCTTTAATATCTTCGTGCCCTGGGACCCACATGAGGGTCAACAAGTTGTTCTTCGCCAGTTGCGAGAGGGATCTTCGACATTCCCAGACAGTCCGTGAGCCGTGACTATAGGCTCGAACGGCCTTTAATGCGGCTTGGCTGTCTGAGCAGATGTATATATGCGCGCCATTTAGGTGCCTATCCAAGCATTCTCTGGCGCACATATCAATTGCAATCGTTTCCGCTTGCAAAATCGTGGGCATCGTGTCCAGAGCCAAGCTCCTGTGGTTTTGGTTAAGGCCATAAATGCCTATTCCAGTACCTGTGGAATTCTTGGCACCATCCGTGTACCAGGCTAATATCCCTCGTCCAAACTCCTTGACTCTCATCATAGCCGTTTTGGGGTCCTCGATCGACACCTTAACGGTAATTAGAATTCGAGCTTCTTGGACATAATGTCCGTCGGTTTGGACAGAAGGGCCGGGTCGACTTGTTGCAGTATTTCTAAGTGACCTGTCCAGTCCCCCGGCAGTGTTTTCTTCCTCTGGTGTAGTCGGAGGGCTGCCACAAGTCCCTCTTTTTGCACCACTAGATGGAGCGGTGTGAGACCAATGATTGCCTCCATTCCCGCAGTTGGGGTCGTTTGCATGGCCCCTGTGACGCTTAGACATGCTAAACATTGAAGCCTACTCAGCTTCTTTTGCGTGTCTAGTTTTTGGGTCTTCGGCCACCACACGAGGGAAGCATAGGTGAAAATGGGTATCACCGCTGTTCTATACAGCCAATACGTGATCTTGGGCTTTAGTCCCCAGGTTTTTCCCATAAGCCGCCGACAGGCCCAAAGCTACATCCAGGTACTTTACTTCGTTGGAGAGATTTATCTCTATTCCATTCAGCGAGGGAGCCCTTATGTGCAGCTTCCTTCTACGCGTGAATGGAACTATGATCGTTTTATTCGGGTTGATACTTAGTCCTTCCTGAACACACCAGTTACTGATGCTATTCAGTGCTTTTTGCATTAGGATTGTAAGAATGCCTTCATGCTTGCCCCTGATTATTACGGCGATGTCATCTGTGTAGCCTTGGCATTGACCATAGTGTGGGGGACAAAACTCCCCCCTGAGGACACCCCTTTGTTACAGTCATAGATACTGTGGATCCTGCTAGAGAAGCCGTTACCAATCGGCTTTGAAGCATTGCCTCCACCCATCTTATCGTGGAAGGATATAGTCCTTTATTTATAGCCACTCGATTTATTGCAGAAAATGGGGTGTTGTCAAAGGCCCCCTCTATGTCTACAAATATTTCGATTGCTATTTCCTTGTATAGGATGGCTCGTTCTGCCTCTTTGACGAGGTGATATAGAGCATCGACGGTGGATTTGCCAGCTTGAAATGCGAATTGCTTGGCATTTAAGGGTGTACTTATAACTGAGTCACCCTTTATATGCTCGCGATTATTTTCTCCATAGCCTTTAGGAGAAAAGAGGTTAGGCTGATGGGTCGATATGATTTAGGTTCATCTAGAGGCCTATTGTCCACCTTAGGTATAAATACCACTTTTGCCTCCCTACACAACCGGGATATATACCCTAGTGCATAACTTGCTTTATATATCTCCCTGAGTCCTGGAGCAATTGTATCCAAGCCGCCGTCCATTCCTGGGGATTTATATGGCTTGAAGCTGTTTATGGCCCAAGTCATTTTGCTGAGCGTGAATATTTTCCCCGCTAAGCAGCGGCTGTCACGGTTGGAACAGTGAGCCACTGAGTCGGTACTAGCCGCAATTGTGTTTTTAGTCACTACTTTTGATCCCGGAAAGTGTGTACCTAGGAGTAGCTCTAAACTTTCCTGTTGATCTTTGGTGTAACTGCCGTCAGTTCGTTTTAAGATGCCGACCGCATTGGTATGGTCCTTTGATAGGACCTTCCGGAGTCTATTTGCTGGGGTCAGATTGTCAATCCCCTCGCAGTAGGCCTTCCAGGCCTTTCGTTTAGACTCCCTCAGTTGCTTATTAAATTCATTTAGAGCCTGTCTGTAGGATAACCAGTTGCCTGTTTTCTTGGCTCTGTTGAAGGATTTCCGGGCGGAAGTCCTGAGTCAATCCAATTCCTTGTTCCACCAAGGAACGTTTCTCGAGAAGTTTACCTTTTTTACCGGGCAGCTTTTCTTATAGGCTGCTACGATGGTATCGCTTAGGTGTAGTGAGGCTTGTTCTATCTCCTCTATGGTAGCGATGTTGTATTAGAGGCCTTGAAGTTCGGACAATAAACACTCGTTATATAATGTCCAGTCCGTTTTTCGTGGCACTCTGCACTTTGCTATTTCCGTACTCCCAGCTTCCATATCGAACGCGATCGTTTAATGGTCCGACATGGAGGGCTCTGAGAGTACACGCCAATTTTTTATCAATTGCGCGCCGTACGCTGTGGCTAAGGTTAAGTCAAGTACCTCTTGCCTTATTGCGTTTATAAACGTGGGTTTATTCCCCCTTCCCGCCTCTTGCCATCTCCCCATCTTGCCACTAGGTCCTGGGTGACGAACTGTGGAATGGGAGCATAATTAGTATCTTTCCTGAAAATCAGGGCGGCCCGTGGCCTGCCGCACGTAGTATTACCTACCAGATAGTACGATGGTTTCTGAAGTCCTTTAATCGCCCCTCCGTGTACCCAGGGCTCTTGAATTAGCCCTATTTGGACGTTCCCCCTAGCCAGCCTGCTGCTTAAGACACTTGATGCTGCCTTTGAGTGCTGCAGGTTGATTTGGAGGCACTGCCACTTACCCTTCATTTTTGGGACTTGAAAGACCCCACATCTGGCATTCCTCAGTTTGTCCTGGGGCATAATCCTGCCCTTTGGACGCACATCAGCCTGCTTCTTGGGTGGACTCTTGGTCAGGCTTGGAGCCTTTCTGATCCCTGGAGGCTTGTTGGCCTCTCCGGAACCAGTTGCGGATTGCAACGGCGGATTTTTACCCTGATCGTGGGGCTCTTTGGAGCTTGAGGCTCCTGCCCCTTCATCAGACTTGTCCTGCTTCGCGTTGGTGCGAAGCTGTACTTCGCCGTAGCGATACCCAACGAAGTAATTGCGGTTTTTTAACTTCTCCATGGACAAAGCATCCACGGAGAAGGTAACCTATTGAGTGGGTCCAGCGGTCACCCTTCTTAAGATCCTCCAGTTAGAGGCATCGCATCCATTCTGGACTGCAATCAGTTGCAGGATACGTTCGTCCCTGTACTCCTGACTGCCCGGAAAATATCCCACTAGGATATCGTTGTGCGAAATTTCTTCCGCTCCAACGACTTTTAGGGCTACACCTTCCCAGGGGACGATCTCATCCTGATGCGACTTCAGTCACGTTACCGTAGCTTCGTTGCGGCAGGTGATCCCGATCCACCCAGGTCGCTTGTGAATCCTGAGGAATCTAGAGTCTTCTTCATTCCCCTTTTTTAGGACTATATCCATGATATACTCCAGTGTGGACTCTACTTGTTCCACTGACAGGAGAGTAGCAGGGTAGTCCTTTGCCATAACACCAACCTTCAGTCCTTTTACGGCCTGACTGTATGATGCTTTTTTTGGGGATTTTGCTTCCCCTCTGTGTCGCCACTCGGGCTTGTGCTTGTGAGGGCCTTGGTTTGCCCCTGCACCCGCTTGAGTGGTGATATGCCGCTCGTGGAGGACTATACAGTCCCTTTCACACGTTTGGCTGGCGTACCCTTCGGCGTACTTCCGTCCTTACGATGAGGTATTTAAACCTCTTCTTTCCAGCACCACTTAGGCGCGGCTTGCGTGGCTGGAGGTCCTTGGACTTTTACCCAGCCTCATCTCCACTGCTGGCTAAGTGTAGTTCCTCCCTGTCGGTCTCAGGCACTAAGTCCTCTCCCGTGGCAAGAATTTCACACTCCATCGCCGTAGTTTCGTCCTTTGAGGGGCACGAGCCCTTATTTGTTGGTTCTTGGTTCATTATTGATCCCACGAGAAGCTAGGGAAATAAACGGTCACCTGCAGCAGAGGCCCGCATTCCATAGGAAGGCTATTTGAAACCGGAGGTCGCCTGCTATCCGGAGTTCGCATACTAAGACTAAGCTTCCTCAGCTTCCTCTTAGCCATGCAGCCTTCGGCATATGCTGTTCCACCTTGGCTTAAGGAGTTTTTTATTGTGGCTCTCCTTTCACTTGGTCCATGCAGTTAAGCCCAGACCCTCTTTCGCTCATTGCCAGCGAGACTTGACCACGTACAGCGGCGAGTTACAGATATAACCTGCCTGGTAGCTTTACAGCCAGTCAGAGCAGGGCATCGTACCCTTTAGTGCAAGCTCTAAGCCACGACACGACAGCTGAGCCTTTCCAGCATGGGTACCCCTATCGGGAGCTGACTCTCCCGCTGTTGTAGCACTTAGGATCATCTGGATACGCAAGCTCCCCCACCACGTCAAGGTGAGCACACACGGGTGAGATGATCTAGGAATAGTGGGAAAGTCACCAGTATCCCCTCTCTAATATGCCTGTCTATAATCTTTTCCATTGTCTTCAGTTCAAAAGAGGCTAATGGGCCTCTACGACTTTGCACGGGAAGAGTCTGTTCTACTAGTCTTCGGTAAGAAAACTACCCTGGTATAAAATGGAGGCTTTATCTATATTCTCGGTGATATCGCAGAGATATACTCGCTCTTAGGGTCTCGCAGAACCTTCGCCACAGAAATTTCGATCCCTTTTGTAGCATGATGGGTAGTATTCCATCAGGCCCTGGTGATTTATAAGGTTCAAACGAGTTTACTGCCCATTGGACCTTTTTTTGAAAATTGTGAATAGCAAAAATGGCTAAATTAATAATAAACCACTATATTATTTCACCAACAACATGATGGATATTACCTCACCTAGTGGTATCGCAAATCTATTTGCTGCTTACTTTGCAAAGGTGTAACAATTCAATGTTCCTTGTTCTTCTTCATTTATATCCAGCCATATAGGAAACAACGTATGTTGATTTGTTTTGTCAAAAGAAAATATTCTAGACGCATTAACAAATCCAACTCAGAAAACTTCTTGCGGTCCGGATGAAATTAATGTGGGCTTCTTAAAATGTTGTTCATCAGAACCACTAACATTTCTTTTTAATACTTCATTAGCGAAAAGATATTTTCCTGACAAATGGAAGCCCTCTTATATCATAAATGTTTAAAAATCCGGAAACAAAAATCTAGTTACGAACTTCAGACCTATTTTAATTAAGTTAATAATTCCAAAAAATATTGAAATCTTAATGAGTGATTTCTTCCTAAAACAAATTAAACATATCATTGCGCTCAATTAGTATGGATTTTACCCAACTAGCTCTTCTACGTCTAATTTATTAATGTATAGTTCCTATATAAGTGAAGTCTTAGACCGAAATCAAGAAATGGACTCGACTTATACGAATTCCCACAAAACTTTTGACCGTTTAATCTGCAAATTCCAGTGTCCTCCAGAATTCTGACTTTGGACCAGTTTCTGTTGTTTGTGAATGACATCGGTTCTAATTTGAAATCACCATTTCTATTGTTTGTTGATGATCTTAAATTCTACCACTGCATTGAATCAGTTGACGGGAATTTGGAAGTTCAAAATGATATATTGTTGTTACAGAACTGGCCTTCTGACAATTGCATGGAATTAAATATTCGTCAGTGTAAATTTATAAATTTTTCCAAGAAAAAATAGAAAAAATCTTGAAAGAGTGATATTCAAAACCTTGGTATGATTTGCAATCAGTCTTCAGTTTCATTTGCATATGGACTTAAGTGTATATAAGTTATTAAAAGTCTTAGGTTTTGCAAAACGAAAAACATATGATAGTCAGGCCGATCCTAGATCACTGGTGTCATATGACCACCTAGTTATAAATAACTATGCGAGGACGGATTTCCATTTCCATTACATACTGAATAGAAATACCTTACATTTCCGCATCCAAAATCGTTGAGAAAAGTAGAATTTTGTTGCATAGTAACACTTTCCCGAATGGTACACTTTTCCGCACTATTTTTATTTCATATTTTTCAATGGCAATGTCAGTTACATACATTCTGTAATGTATACAACACACTATCGGTAATTCTAACCTAATTTTTATATGTCAGTGTCAAAAATGGAATCTCAAACACATTTATAATTTATTTTGTATGCAGTATGTGAAAAAATAGTGTGTACAACGGGTGGGAAATGCGCTTTTCTGCACTAGAGTAGGAACTTGATCCTACTCTCATGCGGAAAAGCATAACATTTCCACACTTGTTGCACAAATAACTATTGTTGGATAATATTTTCGTATTATGAAAATCTATTAAATGGCGGGTTTGTAGGTGGTATCGAACTAAGGATGAGGTGGTCAGGGTTGTTTTTTACTGCGAAATATAACATATATGTATATATGCATCTTTATTGACAATTATGTACATGTTAATATTTAAATAACATATAATGAATGAGGTGTTAGTGCGTCAAAAGGGTGGCGACCAGAGATCGTTCTGTCTTGTTTTGTCCAGTCATATGGCGTTAATCATTAATGTGTAGATACATGGAACGATGGAATGAAATTAAATATGGTTGAAGTAGGTTTTTTTTTAATTTAGGGTTAATACTAGGGTTTCTAGGAGGACAATATACACACGTTTCATCATGGCCGACGACTATGATGGTCAAAAGAAAGCGATCATTATTAGTGGTGAAACTAGTGATACCCAGATCGGGATTACAATGTCCCGTTTGAAAATCGTATTTTCACACAAACTGCGTGAAAAAGGTGAAAACGTGCTGTGAATGGCCTACATAGGTTTGAAAGAACGTTTGGCTGAATTACAGGTGGTTATTTCACTACTCCAAGAAAAGGTTGTTCGTTTGGAAAATGGAAACCAATCTATCCGTTTTGAGGTTACCTTCCTCCCACCAAAAACCCCAATGATAAAAATTTCCGTCGCTCTAACTAGAGAGGCGTGTGACGTAACAGTGTATGCATCTCAACCAGAACGCATCACCAGGGATGGACCACATGTTTAATATAAACACCTCAAAGGTAATAATTCCATCTAAGAAAAAGATTAATGATGCAGTAAAATAAAAATCTTTGTCTTCAGTTAGTATAAATAAAATTGACAATACTGTTCCTCAAATTAAACATATTCGTAAAAAATTATAAACATTTGTTTGTTGGCACCGGTGATAAATTAAAATCATAATTGGTATTCGAACCGAAAAAACCTGTCACAAATTATGAAAGAGCACATAGAATTAATCATTAGAAATAAAAAGTTTATATTCGACCGAATAAATATTAAATTGGACCTGCCTACGTTTAGAGTAGGAGCGGATTAAAAGTATTATACTGTTATAACAAATCCTAGTAACTAACCAGAGAGTATTATGGTATAAAATAAAATGGATAACACTGTCCCTCAAATTAAACATATTCGCAAAAAATGATAAAAATTTGTTTGTTGGCACCTGTGATAAATTAGAATCATAATTGGTAGCCGAACCGAAAAAAACCTCACCTTTCATAAAAAAGATCGGAGCACTTATTACTCCACACATTATGATAGAGCACATAGAATTAATAATTAAAAATAAAAACTTTACATGTGACCGAATAAATACTAAATCAGACCTGTTTGCGAGTACCAGCGGATTAAAACCATTGTACTATCCTAACAGACCCTAGTAACTGGTCAAAGAGTATTATAGTATTATATTATTAGAAGATATATTTTTAGAAGAACCAGTTACAAGAACAAAAACCTCTAGAATTGATCCATCGCCATCCAATGTTCAATTACAACTGTTTTCTCTTAATACATAGTGTATAAAAAATAAGTATAATGAATTGGAAGCATTTTAATTCATGAGAGTAATATCTTTAATGGGTTATGTATTTGTGAACATTGGTTACAAGAAGCGGAAGTAGCGTCTCTCTCTGTCGGACAATACAACGCAGTGTCATACTTTGAACGTACCGAATTACATCATGGTGGTGTATTAAATTAATACCGAGTTACATCTGTTACTATATATCGCTCACCATCGGGTGATTTTAATGTATTTCTATTTATTATCAGTAGGTTACTTGATTATATTGACCATAATAAAATTGTAGTCTTTGGTGGTGACTTTAAAATCAATTTACTGATTGAATCAGGTTTATGTGGTAACTCACCTTACTTTTCATTTAGAGAGGTAAGCTCCATTGAAATTAGAGAAATTTTCGTATTTCAAAGGATCAAACTAGATTTGTGTATGTATAAGAATTATATATTAAATATATAAATAAAAATATCATACAGCTCTTTTCGAGAGTGGACCGACTTGAATGAACATAGCATCTTGATGCCTTAAAAAAAATTCCTCATGGGCACATGTTCATTATCACCCCCACTATTCCCCCCTCTAACACCGAGAGGCAGCAATAAAATGTTCTTCTCCACCAACTGGAGTTTATGTTTATTAGGGAAAATCAACGTGTGGCGCAGTTACTGGTTTTATTGAGGAAGTTTTAAAAGTTTTTGAAAATGGGATGAATGCTATTTCTACCTTTGTAGACTCAGTAAGGCCTTTGACGCTTCTCTTACGAAACTTTACTGTTACAACTTTCTGCCTTCAAGTTGTAGACTTATAGCGTCGTATCTTACAGGTCGAAATCAAATGGTACGAGTTGGAGAACAATTTTCTTCATGTATACCTATTAACTGGGGCACACCACAAAGATCTATTCTTGGTCCTTTGGCTGTAACTTTAATGTTACAACTTTCTGCCTTCAAGTTGTAGACTTATAGCGCCGTATCTTACCGGTCAAAATCAAATGGTACGAGTTGGAAATTATTTTTCGTAAATGTTTAATTGTGGAGGCATTTACTTTGAGGTACATCTTGAATATACTGGAGTAAGAAAAGAGGATCACTTTGTTTTACCACTTTTTATTTAACAAATTACATGTGACATCGCAGTTTTTTTTATTAATTTTCTTTTCTTAATTCTTTGCGAACGTGATTTTCTTCTTTTCTTTTACTAATCTATGTCCATGTTGGTTTATCATTTTGCTTTATTTGTCTTATTGTTTTTTATTATTAACCCCTAGTGCCACGAGACGAGTACCACTGACCAAGGGTAAGAACTTTTGCTCTACCATTATCATCTCATCCTGCAGCTAGTCGATAGTTACTCCGAGGAGAGCCTGGTTTACCTAAATTATTATTATATTTATTATTTTTATCATTCGTCATCCCTCGCGTGTAACACGTGGCGCCCTAACTTAGTGGCTGTTCATACCCACGCCCTGTAGTATTTTATTTTTTTACATACCGGTACTAATTTGTTATAATTTGCTCAGACCTTGTGTCCTACGACAAGTATCATGTATTCTATGATTATACCTACTCCCGAGATATCTTTATTTTATTGGTCAATCAAATTGACACCTTGATATTATCTCTTTTTGTGGCCAAATTGATTAAAAGAAATTATTTAGTTAGAAGGGGCACACATTTAACCACTACTGATTTAACAAGCACAGCTAAACCGAATACATATATTATTTTGGGACTAATAACTAAAGTGGTAGAGGGTAAAGACAGTACTTCCAGTAGTATTATTTTTATTTCTGTACTAGTTTCGAACCGTTGTAAAGCTCATCATCAACAGAAAACCATAAATACAGAAGAAAAATTAAGTATATATATATTTTTAAATAAATTATTAGATTATGTTAAGTAGTCAACTATACATTGAATGATAGAAATAAGTAAAAAATTTTATGTATCTAGTTTTCTATGGTATTTAATATATATATATATATATATATATATATATATATATATATATATATGGCAGTTCCCCATCGAACACCGCCTGAAGAAGACCAATGCGACTTGGTCGAAACGTTGCAAATCGGTTCTTTTTAGAACCATCAAAACTTGCAAATTCGAAGATTAAAGCCGAACATTGACAATGTACAAAAATAATCTTCGCGAAACTATCCGCACTAACATATATATATATATATATATATATATATATATATATATATATATATATATATACAGGGTTATTCACGGTATACGGCACGGAATATTGTGGCCAAAATACGTGACTTTCAAAAAGTTTCACTTTGGGGATATATGGGGGTCTATTAGGGCTACTTTTAAAATTACTTTCATAATATACAGGGTGTCCCAAAAACCCTAAAAGTATCAAAGTTGTGTTTTTTTAATAAAACACCCTGTATTTTATTGCATTTTTGGATCCTTCGATAAAAATAAGTGTGTGTTTTAATAAGGTTTTTATTACATAAACCTTAAGGTTTTTGAAATAATTTGAATTTTGTAAAATGTAACCTAATTTTCATGTTTCAAATACTTAAAAAATAATTCAGTCATGCATACCAAATTTACACTGAAATGTAACAATAGATCATATTTTATTTTCCAAGTATAATAAACTTGACATCTTATGCCGGGTGTAAAAAAATGGAATTAAACAAATGATTACTTTAAAATAGCTATAACTTCATTTATTTAAATGGAACGCTATATTTATTAATTTATCAGCAAATGCACGTTTTAATTACCTTTCGAATGGTATTTAAATCTTAAGTGTTAAGTCTTCTCGTTTTTGCAGAAAATGCCAAAATATTGTTTATTGCACCGTTTTAGTACTTTTTAAGTAAAAATTTTTATGTATCTAGTTTTCTATGGTATTTAAAAACGTTGAAACATGAAAATTAGGTTACATTTTTACAAAATTCAAATTAATTCAAAAACCTTAAGGCTTATGTAATAAAAACCTTTTTAAAACAAATACTTATTTTTATAGACGGATCCAAAAATGCAATAAAATACAGGGTGTTTT
>OZ018389.1:43753955-43845777 GCA_963969525.1 Ontholestes murinus | reverse complement strand
ACTGTTTTTTATACTTCCTGTCAATCATTAATGGCCAAAATAACTAAAATGATGTATGATATTATGGTACTTATTACTAATAAATTTCATTCAAATCAAATAAAGCGTTCAATTGTTATAAACAAAAGAAATAAAAAAATTTGAAACTTTGAAGCCAAATTCCGGCTTAACTTTAAATTTTTGGATATAGATAAATTGTGTTAAATCGCCATATTTTGACCTCAGGAATCTATGGTCCAGCCATTTCCCCGCATTAACGGGACACCCTGTATATATATATATATATATATATTTCTTATTGTGGAAAAATTGAATTGCACGGTTGATTAAATGAGAACACAATGTTCGGAAAACATTAACAATAGTTTAATTTAAAAAAAAACAAAGTAATATCAACTAAATAGGCTACAATAATATATATATATATATATATATATATATATATATATATACAAAATGAAACTAATACCTTACGCGTATAATTAAAACTGAACAATATAAAGTCACGTAAAGACAAGCTCGTTTCACGAACGTTAAACGTGGACCGCAAAATAACAAAACTCTCAAACTCTCTGACTCAAAATAACAGTCTCACCGTCTGAATAATAAAAAAAAAACAACTGTCTCTTCAACCCTGTGATCCGTCAGTTTTGTTAACCACCTTCTCCCTACTCAAGATCATCCCTTCCCGGTTGATGTGCGAGATGGAGGTGGTTAAGAGTCCACTAAGTTATTGGTCCAGCGGTTAGGGGTGACCTGCGTCTTCCCTGGCGCAAGGGGACGATGCAACCGGCAACCCAAATTACTAATGATAATTCTTAATAATTATAGTTTGTAAGAATTAAAGTAATGCTATTAATTATCACTAATACTGGTATTCCTCTACAGTATAACTCTGCATGTAATATCGTTTGTTACCCTAATACTAACTTATATGTGATTATATGTTTGGGCAATTATAAACAATATATATTTACAAATTGGCAAAATTAGAGTGGACGTTATTAATATTTACGATATTCTACATAGCAAATATGGCTGCGCGATTGACATAATCGAATTCAATTCGCGATAAAAAAAAAACATAATGTGAATATTCAGTAATTTCCCTTAATCCTAATTCCAAGCAGTCGAGCAGTAAAAGACGCCTCTCCATTGTACCGGAGGGCGGTACCCAACTGTGAGCATTTCGCGACCAAATCTGTTGCGCCTTTGTTCTGATCACAAAATGCCGTAATGTTGAAATTTTCCCGGATTAGGGCCGCTTCTTCTTAATTTGAGTTTTACAACCCAAGACAGATTGTGCCGCGTAAGGTAATAAATCTAAAACTATGTACCCTAAAACTAATAATAAACTAATCCTATATTTACAAATAATATTTACATAACCCGAACAATCAATAAGAAGACGAACTTATTTCATTTTATGCTAAATGATTATGAAGGTAACAACAATTAGGGAACCGTGATAAGATGAATAAATTGCCCGAAATAATCATTGTGCCGGCGTTTCCGGTAAAACGCCGGCAACACTAGATTTAACCATTACTAAACATTCCTATATAAAACTCCAATATTCCATTTTTCGTAAACCTACAAAAACTGACACAATTATTACTTTTCACTCCACACATAAGCTAATTTATTCCATAAATTAGCTTCTTTCCACGCCTTAATACACCGGCTATTTACTACACCCCTGACAACCGATTTTGAAAAAGAAACTATTATTATCAATCAAATAGCATACAATAACGGTTACAATCCTAGTCTCATTGATACATTAATTCACAAGAAAATAAACCGTCAATTATTACCAAACTTAGTTTCTATCAACCATCCAGGCACTCCTTCCCCTCCTAAATACCTACAATTCACTGAAAACTCTAACCTGCATAATAAAATTAGGAATATTTTTAAACGATATGAACTCACTCCCACTTACAAAACTAACAACACCATTAAAAATCTGCTTACTAATTAAAAAGTTAAAATTAACAAACTTGACAATAACGGAGTTTACTCTCTCACGTGTGCTATTTGTAGAGCCACTTTTTATCGGTGAAACAGGCAGAGCACTCAAAACACGTTTTAAAGAACATTTACCACAAAAACTCCACTCTAATTTTGGGCGTCATCTTTTCATATACAACCACACTTGCAATAATCCCAAAAATTAATAAACTTCATCAAGCTAATAAAGGTATAAAATGACACCTACTTGAAAATTACGAAATAGACAAATTGATTGCATCTAACCTTTCATTACAGTGCTTAAATGACAAAATACAAACTTCATCTCTCTCTCTCTATATTATAGCTTAACAGATCCTTTCCATACTGCTTCTAAGTAATTTCTAATATTCCTTACACCTCATAACATTTTATACATACTGTACACTATAATAAAATATTTTGCTTTTACATACTATAAGTAATTCAACATGGTTACCAACCAACTCTTTTCCCCTGCTCCGCACACTCACACAAACGCATACACACTTTACCACCAAGTGTTTTTATAAAACTACGATGCAGTGACTGTAGCATCATAAGTTTCTCATGCTTATATATTGTATTTTATTCAGGTAAATAGCACCACCACTATAGTATATTAAGTTAATAAACTAATCAGTATATTCATTTTAATTTCTCAATTTTGTCTGTTGCAGAATTCTCATTTAGTCTCCATATTTCATTAGATTCATTTTTTTCTCACGAAGAATGAGACTATTTACATTCCTTTTTAATGATTAAGACATGTAAGTTTATTTATTTGATTAATTATTAAAACTAATTTTTAAGTTTTAACATTTATAAAACATTGCTACATTTATAATTATTAGAGAGCGGATTTCTAGCATTATGCTTATCCGTAATATTAATAGCATCGAATTTTTTTTTTAAATATCTATACGAATCTTGAAGAATGTGTTTACTTAGCGCTAAGTTTTTTTTGCTTTTTTTGCTTATTTTGACTTTTTGTGCTTATTTTGACTTTTTGTGCTTATTTTGACTTTTTGTGCTTATTTTCATGCTTTTTCTAGATTCTGATGCTTATTTAAAGCATTTTCTTAAATATTTAAAAAAATGAAAAAAAATTCATGCTGATATTAAATTAATGTGCTAATATATAAAAATCTGTATACCATCATTTATAGATTATATTTGTATTACATATTTTCTTCGTGTCTTTTGACAACATAATTGTTTAAAATCTTCATAATATGATACAATAATTATAATTAATTTTATTATTAATAAATATTAGTATAAATTACCATTTTACAATGGATTCGTTTATAAATAAGTAGATATAATAGACCGTCTCATTATTCAGATAATACAGACGAACGCTTCATAGGAATCACACCTATGATATTCCGGATGTAAACGTCGTTAAACTAGGCCCAAACAGGGGCCCCAGTAAGTATTGAATGTAAACAAATGTAACTGATAGCTAATAATCAGGTGTTCTACAAACGTATCAATTTTCTACTCTCGGCAAAAATACGGAATGGGCGACTGCCGCATATTTATCATTTTCATTAATTTTCATATTCAAAGTCGCATTCATAAACCGTTATTGAATTGACATTCCAAAAACTTTGCTTATTTATCAAAAAATATTATATGCGTGAATCGTATTAACGTGGGGAATCACAGATAAATTATATTCTATAATTCACATGTATATTTAACACGTAATGCAAAAGGTGAAAACCACAATACAAGAATTAATTAGAGACTATCTAGAATTAATAAGTGAAAATAATACATTATTTTGTAAGGCATGTTTAAAAATAGTACGTTTTATTTTAGTTCCCAACTGCATCCTAACTATTCAAGACTTGTATGTAAAACATGTTATAACAACACTACATCAAGAACGTTTGAAAAAGTTCAAAGCTGAACTAAAAAAACAGCAGACAATTTCACAATCTTTAGCATCATCTTCAACAAACGCTGGACAATTTAAATTAAATTCACATTTGTGCAAAATACTAAGCAAATCACAAAATCATGCATTTAAACCTTTCTTGGGAAAAAAATTGTAAAATGCGCATTCCTCAGAAAAAAATAATGTAGCTCTTGCGTACTATGAAACCATACAAAATATTAAAGATATTATTAACAATAATTAATAAACGCTGGTTTAATTTAATAATAGGAGTTTAACATGAAGACATCCGACCAACAGTATTTTGATATATACAAAAGAATTGAAGAAAACTGATAATAACATTATAGCAAAATTTTACTAATAATGCATTTTGTGCATTGTACAAGTTTAGCACATGAATAGAAACGAATTTCTGAAACTATAAGAATGACATTTCCATTTGTAGATTTAATTAAATATGGAAAAATAGTGAGTTCAATTATTCAAGGAGACATTACCTGATATCTTACTGCCCCATAAACCAGTGCTAACAAAATGGGGAACTTGGCTATATGCTGCGATGTACTATGCGAACAATTTTGAAGAATTTAATAAGGTTATATCCAACTTTCCCGAAACGACAAGCAAATCTATTAATGACTGTCAAATAGTTCTTAAGAAACAAGAGCTTCCTTCAAAGCAATTTAGTTACACAAAATCGCGTTTAAATTTTATGAGCAACACAATCAAATCTTTATAAAATCAGATTCAATTTAGAAAATATCTGGACGCATTAGCCAAGAAATCAAAATAATATCGAAAGAAGTATTCGGTGAGAAGGATTTTAATATTAAATAAATTAAACTTGATTTTGAATGGCAATTTTCAAATAGATTCAGCTATAATAAAATAAAATAAAGAGAAGCTTTTCCACTTTCAAAAATTTATTGAGCGACATAAGTAATAATTTTACAATTAAACCCTTAGAACAACATTTAATCATCTACTGTTTTCATGAATAGATTTTAGTTATTTTGAAATGTATACAAAATTACAATGTAATTTTGAAATACTTACATAATATTGTTTATTTTATGTATGTAAAACATGTTGATAAACGTGTAACATATTAAAAAAATATAGTTTTCTTTAGTGCTTTTTTTCCTGTTTTTATGCTTTTTTAATGCTTTTTTTCTCTAAATTTTGTGCCTTTTTAAGTGCCTTTTTCCACATTTTTTAAGCTTTTTTATCCGCTCTCTAATAATTATCATCAAATACATGTAAATTTCATCTACTCTTTTAAACTCATAAATTATTGTATTAATTTTTAAATTTAAGATAATAATTATATATTACATATTTCTTCCACTCAATGTATAGTTTACTTAACAAAATCTAATAATTTATTTAAAACAAATATATCGCTTACTTTATGTTCTGTATTTATAGTTTTCTTCTGATGACGAACCTTACAACGGTTCGAAACTAGTACACAAATAAAAATAATACTAGTGGAAGTACTTTCTTTACCCGGTACCACTTAAGTTCAAAAACCAGTATCGATGAACCACTCAGCAATTCTTTTATTACATAATCAGGTCTAATTAAGTCGTATAATTACATTTTACTATTGTTTTTCTCTGTGAACTTAAATTAATTGTAGTTTTAATTTTTAACTCAAGTCTTCCTCTGCACAATTTTAATTTTTAATATAAGCAGTTTAAATTTTGTTTAATTGTTCATCCTCATTTGCAAGGCAAAGTAACTAATTAATTAGTGATCAATAATTATTTTTGCCACTTGATCAAATATCGGTTCTTCCACTAATTATTATTTTTTACTGTGTGTATTTTATTTTTGTTTGTTTAATAATATTGTTTATACTACACACAGACCGGCATATTTTTTTCAGAGTATTCGACCTTGTTTTGGTTTATAAATTGACCGATATTTGTGTGTTGGAATATTTACTTCATGTCTCTGTGTTAGAGCGTTATATAATATTGTGTTGATTTGTTTTTTTAATGTTTTTATTTTCTTCACTGTGTGCAGTTTGTCAGTTGATATTTTGCTAAATAGTCAACAATGAGATTGAGATTGGATAGGGGCAGAGAACGACTACGAAATTTATTTTTTTAACGTTTCTTAACAAATAACGCTCCAACTCAGGTTAGTACCTAACGAGATTTATCGAATCCTAGATGACACGGAAGTGTCAATTGCGGGAGAGTGAACCGAAAAAGGCAGACGATTTCAGATAGAGCTTCCTCATTCGGCTCCATCATCGAGGACGAGTACGACAGAGAAGTGAGGGAAGCGGAGATTGCCCTTGAAGGTCTTCCATCGAAGCGGGGCGGAAGCAAGAGCAAAATCAACAGAACCAGTTACTTCAAGAGAGAGAATTTTGCACCTAAGCAGCCGCTCCAGCTAACAACGATACTTGATAAATCGGGATCATTTCAATTGGGAGAGGGGCACTCAAAAACAACCTTCAAACGACAATGATCTTGTTCATTTTAAATTTCCTACCCAGAATTTTCACAGGCACAAAAGCAGGGCGTCTCCCCAATGCACGCAACAGCCTACCGCTCACAGGTTTTCTCCGCCGCCTCCAATCAACGAGAATGCAGTCTTCATAGGAAGACATGGCGTATTTAAAAGACGCTAAAATAAGTGAGCTGGAATAAGGTGTAACATTCACTGGAAATAATTTTCAAAAGTTTAGTCAACGAAAAATAAAACAACCCTGGCCTGCATGGACGTTCTATCTAAGGCAAATCATGGTGGCTATTTCATCAAAGACGTGCCCTATTACCAAGCAAAACGACCAATCATTGCCCCTATGAATGGCCTGCTATGAAGAGGTGGCAAAGATGATAACTTTAAAGCAAGGACAAACGCCTCCAGGAATATTCGCTTTGTGAAAGCAAGTTTTGTTTGAGTGTCATGCTGCAGCTTGGCCTTAAGAATTTTTCACACGGATTATGTGGCAGATATCGTCGCAGAGTCTCCGCACGACTCTTCACTTTGAAGCACATACAGTAGCCGAGTTTGTGGAAAAGGCCGTGCGCATCAAAACGCCTGCTGCCACAAGTGAAAGAAACTTAGCGAAAATTTATCAAAATTTATACAACTGACCGACCGTATTAAAATCGTCGCACTTCAAGCTACCATCAACATCGGGACAACCATCATCCCAGGACAAGCGGCCGTCCTTTCGTACTTAATATGAACGACAGAACTCATCAACGAAATTTTCCTCCGGAAGAGCAAAATCATAAAAATTTTGAGCGACGTAAGTCACCAGAACCGTGAAATCCGAATACACACACAGCCCCGCCGAGGAACCAGATGATGCTCGCCGTGATACAACAACAACGCCTTAGGTCACCGCCGCATTGCAGAAAATGCAATCGAGGCCGATACTGGCACAAGGAATGCCCGAATATGCCGGAAAACGACTTGCAGCGGTATAGCTACAATTAAATCGCCTTTCTGTTAAAAAAATCGGAACCGCCCATATATAATTAGTGTATCCAAACGAACGTCTCCCACACATTTCGCGTAAAGTGCCACCCCACACAAACAATTCGCTAAAAGTTTCCCCAGGAGCCCTTCCTTCAGGAAGAATATGACGAAACAACTGTTCCTGCTTTGCCCGGCGCATCCACTTACAACCAATGAACGGGTACGTTCGTTTATACAGTGACGTTTTGTAACCGAGAACGAGATGCTAAACCGGTGATAACAATAGACACTTTCTAACCGCCGGGCCTTGTGACCCCGGATAGTACATAAATAAATATAGATACTCACGAATCGCCGGACCTTTTGACCCCGGATAGTGAAATTAAGGCCTTGTGACCCCGCATAGTAAATTAAGGCAATAGACACTCTCGAACCGCCGGGCCTTCTGCGACCCTGGATAGTGTAGTGAATATTTGGTGTAGTAAATAGTTCTTCGGTCTAAATAAACTTTATCACTCTATGGGTTGAGAGTGACATCAAGGATAACCCGTGATGTTGCGACGGTGATGTTTCGTCCGCCGTCTTAATAGGAGAATCCCATGCAGTTCGTCGCGTTTTTCTGACCTTTTTACCAAGGCAAAAAGTTTCAAATTTAAAGGACGTCGCAACACTTTAGAGCCATCCAGTTATCTACCAATATGGAGCTCAAAATAACAACCACCCATTGTGGTGCCCAAAATAATATCAATCCACGAGCTCCGGGATGCCGTTCGTCCCGTCAGGAACCGACCATGAAAGCTAGAGCTCTCGTTATGCCGTTCAATCCCTCGTTCTCTGAGCCAAGTACTCTGCAGATATCCAGTGCCACCATTCGTCAGCCGCCAGTGCATCATGATGGGCACGAGGCCGTTTCATACAAAATTAGGCAATACCACTTCTTACAATCTCGACCCCGGATTCAGCAGGATCATCTGTTGTGCCGTTATTATCGTAGGAGCCCCGGACTCCTGCGTAGGATGATCAGAAATCATTTCGACCTGTATCAGATTTATGTTTATATTACTTCTACCAGTCTGCACTATCGATTATTTTGTGTCATATACATATTTATATATCGTCGATATATGTCGTTGTGTAGATTCCGCGAATCTAGATGGCTGAACAATGCGATGCACCGAAGATCCGAAATCTGGTACCAAGACAGCTGATTCCCCGAAGTCCAGATATTAAGAGAAAAAGGAAATTGGACCCGTAAAGGAAGCCCTTTCCAAAATTTTGGAAAAATAAAAACACGATACACGTCGGTGGTAGCGCATTAGGTTGCGGCCCCGAACTAACGAGCAGTAACGTTGGTTCGGGTTAGCAGTTGGATGGATGACCGGTACCATTCACCATTAGGATACAATTAATAGGGATTTAGAGTAACGGGGCGATCCTTTAAAGGAACAAATTCATTTACATACACACAAATATGCAAATCACACGGCGGAAGGACCACGTGGTCGATAGCTAAACACTACTACTACTACTACTAAAAAGAAAGGAGACTACGACCATTCGTCACGCCACGGCACGTTTTCCAAAATTATATTTACGGCCGCTATTAATTCTTTCCCATCAAATGAAGAAGGAACCGATTACGCCGTGGATCAACTCTCGAGCCTTACGAGATATCAAAATTCGAGTAGCTGACGTCGTCGCAAAAAACGGATATCTCACACTGTGTACATTCTTGCACGGGTAGTGGATTACCACGAATCATGAGAAATGATCCTCATACAACATGTAAATATAATTAGCTAGCATATGATGCATATGAAATGTTAACTATTTCTCAATTCAATAAGGGTACCGCCATCTAAGTTTTCTTAGATCGCCAAAAACTAGGAATAGTTTACTTCTTACTTGTTTTTAAATAAGTTATTGCACTCCGGTTTGATTAGATAGATATCCTCTCGACCCTTTTGCTCGCGATCCGAGATCGGTACCGTAAATCTTTTGTACATCGCAGTTTTTTTTTATTAATTCTCTTTTCTTAATTCTTTTGCGAACTTGATTTTCCTTTGTTCTTATAATAATTTGTAGCCGTGTTTATTATTTTGTGTTATTTCTCTTATTGTATATTTATTATTAATTTAATTAATTTAACATTACCGTCTATTTAATCCTTTCGCTTATTAATAACAGTTCTCTATAAACCTCAAGTGTCACGAGATTTGTACCGCTGACCAAGGGTAAATACAACTATTTTATTTTACTCTACCATTAACATCTCCCCCTGCAGTTAGTCGATAGTTGCTCCAAGGAGAGCTTGGTTTACCTAAATTATTATTATTATTATCATTCGGCCTTCTTCGCGTGTAGCGCTACTTAATAGAAACTGATAGAGGGATCATTGTTTGGAAAATGAAGACTTTGTGGGGTGAATTATTGATGCGATGATAAGGAATTAGGAACTGTGATTTGTGGGGATTGATTTTAATGCGCCATTTTTCAAACCATCGTTGAATTAAAGCAAATTATTGCTTAAATAATCGAAATAATATAGACTAAAATCAATAAATTAATTTCTCACTTGACACATGGTGGAACGTTTTTGTATTAATTATATTATTAATTAAAATGCTTGAATTTATTTCCGTTGTTTTTATTTTTGCTTTACTTGTTTTTATTTTTCTTTGACTAGTTTCGACCATATGTCATTCTCAGAGATATATGTACAATATTTACAAATGTGTCGCAATTCATACAAATTTAAATCAAGTAATTTTAATCTGAATAAAAAGAGGCAAGTTATTAAATTTTGTATATATCTTCTTGAGAATGACATACTTTCGAAACGAGTCAAAGAAAAATAAAAACAAGTAAATCAAAACGAAGGGTTATAATTAATTACATAATTAGATCAAACGAGCGCAATATTATGGACTTCATTAATTTTTTACTTGACTCATGGTGGAATATTTTTGTATAAATTATATTATTAATTAAAATTCTTCAATTTATTTGTTTTTATTTTTCTCCAACTAGTTTCGACAATATGTCCATGATGAGCTCAAAGCATCTTTATTATTTTATTTATTTTTAAAGCTTATGAATAATTTTTATTTATTAATTTGTATGTGTACTTTATTGTCAATAGGATTATTTTTCTTTTACTAGCAGCACTTTTTTTTTATTTTGAACAGTTGCATTTCATTATCGCAGTTCGTTTAATACCTTTTATACATTTTTATATTTTATTGTCGGCTGGTGGATCAATCAACCAAATTTATAAATACTATAGCTTTAGATGGCTAATATAGTCATTCTCAGAGAGATATGTACAATATTTACAAATATGTTGCTATTTATGTCGATTTAAATCAGGCAATTTTGATAATAGTGTGATTTTAATCTGTATAAATAAAGGCAAGTTTTTAAAATTTGTATACATCTCCTTGAGAATGACATACATTCGAAACTAGACCATGGATCATTTCATCGTAAAAGTTTACGAATGCCAGAGATCCGTTTCCCGCCAAAGGGCAGTGTGAGGGATCACTTAATGTCATAAATTTCTCGGCTGAGTATGTTGTACGTCTCGAAATTCTGGTTATAACTTGTAAAATGAGTGCCACGAAATCTCATGTCGTTAGGTCTGTAAGTGGGTTTTAAAGCCGGTGATTAGGACAAAGGGCGTACGGTGAATCGAGGGGCTATTTGCTCTTGTGAATCGCGTCACGTATTGTGGAGACGCTTCCATGTCACTTGCCTGTTCGTCGACTAATTTCTTAAACTTATGTTTACCAATGGTGGACATACGATAACAAAGCCTTTGAATAATAATTATGCGACCTCTATGAACAGAATATGTAATACTTGGCGTTATATATACATTATTTTATTAATTATATAAAGATGTTATTTTGTATAAATAAAATATGTTAGTGTTCGTAATTTTAAACACTTTATGTTTGTTAATTACTAACTGTTTGTCGAAATTATAGTCACGTGTAATTTTGAATAAACGCCTCCACAATAATATATTTAACTTTGTAATTAATATATTGTTATATATTCCGGGTGTTTAATAAAAAATGCCCAACGCCATAACGTTGTTATTTAACAAATATCATTTGTTGTAAAACAAAGATTAATAACGGTTGACATTACTTCTCAACAAATGACATTTGTTTGTTCCGATTTTTTTTCAAGGCACACTACTTTTATAGGAAAGTATCATATTAATTAAACTTATTATTAGTTTTAATAGTGTATAGTATAATGAAGTAGGAAAAGTATACGCAGCCATTTAAAAACTTAAAGTTGAGTCATTTAATAGTTAATATTTAAAAAATATATAACTAATAATATTTCATACTATTTAAATGACCATTCACATTCAATTTAATTTTTAGTTGTTTTCAATCGGTTAATAAATAACAAAGTTATGGCGTTAGGCGTTTAATGGTTCTAAAAAAAAGCAGATTGTAACGTTTCGACCAAGTTGCTTTGGTCTTCTTCAGGGGGCGTTCGTTGGAAAACTGCATATTGCTTTACTTTTCGTTGTTAATATGTTAATGAAAAAGGTTATAATAATATTATTAACGGTTATCTTTCAACTATTATGCAAAATCTAACAGCTAATAGTTAAAACAACTACTCCTCGTACTAAATCCCCGCCAGGTATTGGATTACATAACTATTATTTTGTATACTGTGTAGTTAATGTGATTTAAGTCGTAATTCTAGCTAATAGTTATGTAATTCAATACCAAAAATTCAAAAGCACTGCAACTTTTGTACAAGGAGTAGTTGTTTTAACTATTAGCTGTTGTTTCATGAATAATTGTTGTAAGATAACTGTATTTAATTTAATTTGCAATTTAATGCGAATAAGCAGATGTACTGCTAGTACGATGGCTTAAGCATTAGGTACCTCTTTATTCGCTTAAAATGTTTCTGCTGCGATGTTGGCGTTTTTTGGAGATGTTGGCAAACTTAGTGGTACTCTGTATTCAAAATGAATTATTTAATGCGGAACTAGCAATGACAAACGGGAAAAAATCAACATACTCCACCATTTAATATAGGAAGGACATCGGGTTAACATAAATTAAAAAAAAATCAAACAATATCGAAAGGGAAAAATCTTAAATATACAATGTTATATTAAAAGAAATATAAGTTCATGATTAACATCCAGCGAGCAACTACATTATATTTACTTCACTATTCATTATAGTATCGTCAAGAAAACTGTATCATATGGTGCAAATTTTGTTTTTTCACCTGAAAGGTATTTTTTCATTACGTGTAATGGAATATATGTTGAAATGCTTGATTATTGTTTTGTGATTGAGCAACATACATTTGAGATATCATATCGTTTTCTTGACTATGTAACTTAACGCAATGCAGTTGAGCGTATTAATTTTAATTGTTCTTCTAGTAAAGAAAGGAAAAATATTTTAACAAAAATGTACTGGAACTGTATTGAGCCAATTTTACCAACTATTTGGCAATGTAAATAGCAATACAAACGGCATTTTATTTGAAACTGATAATTAAGTGAAAATAGAAGACGTTGGAGAATGTTCGGGTCGAAGAGGTATTAAAGAATGGTAACTTGATACCCTTGCCATTGAAATAAGGTAAGACATCCATTTAAAAAGATATACTTCGAAAACCTAAACCTTTGATCTTCGTTGATCTTCACGTTTGTGAAGAAATCTTAGCTTTGAAACAGTCATTACATTTTTTCAATTACATATTCATATACATAAGTTCGTTAGTAACAAAAATTGTAGAAGAGTTCTATATTGTTACTGCATTAGTAAATGTGCCCAACACGAGGTGAGCGATGAACTAAAATTTGCACCAGTGGTTGATATATCATGCAACAAATTCCATTTGATAAGAAAGTATGCAATTTAATTTAATAATAATTACTCTTTTATACCCCATGATTAGCAAACATACGATGGCCTTTACAAAGTTAGGCCAATAGTTGATTTTCCAAACATTTTTTTTCGGTTACCTTGGAGCAAATGTGCTCCATCAAAGTTAGGCATTACATGAAACAATATTTGGTAATGAAGTCCCTATATATAGGCATTCAAATTCTCTGTAATGTCATGCATCATAATGTAGGATTTGTCTGTAAATTTGGAATCTATTCTAGCCAGGAAAAAATATTTGTTTTTACATTGAGCTAAAATTATTCAACGACAGCAAAATTGCAGATAACTATTACACAAAAGGTTCTCTAATGTTATATATATACAGGGTGAGTTTTTTTTCGATGTTCTATATGGGGATCTCGGAAACTATAAGAGATAGAAAAACGG
This sequence comes from Ontholestes murinus, assembly GCA_963969525.1. NCBI lineage: Eukaryota > Metazoa > Arthropoda > Insecta > Coleoptera > Staphylinidae > Ontholestes > Ontholestes murinus. The sequence goes on along the minus strand of OZ018389.1, from coordinate 43,832,094 downwards.
TTAAATGGGGAAAGAAGTGTAGATTTACGAGACGAATAAAATTCCACTTTCAAAGTTTTCAAAAAAGTCAAGGGTAACTAGATATTTTGAAAAAAGTAAAAAGTGTCAATTTTTTCAAATCAATATATCTCGGTTATTATAACAGATAGAAAAAAACTGTAAGAGACAAAGTTTTAGATAATTTTATGCAGATTAATAAAAAATAATCAGAAGATTTTTATCGCCATTAATTTCCGAGATATGACGCAAACTTACATTTTTTTTTTAATGGAAACCATAGTTGGCTATGGCCTCATACAAAAGGTAAATTTTTTCCCTTTAATCCAATATGGCATACGACATAGTTATTTCTAAAGATAAGTGAGTTATAGTCATTTTAAGTTTTATTATAAATAAAAAGCGAGTAGCTATAAAAAAGATGAAAGTAAAACAATTGCAGTTGTTTATAATAATAGCAATATTGTAATTATTAGTTTTACAAAGTTCTGATTATTTTTTATTAATCTGCATAAAATTATCTAAAACTTTGTCTTTTACAGTTTTTTTTCTATCTGTTATAATAACCGAGATATATTGATTAGAAAAAAATGACATTTTTTACTTTTTTCAAAATATCTAGTTACCCTTGACTTTTTTGAAAACTTTGAAAGTAGAATTTTATTCGTCTCGTAAATCTACACTTCTTTCCCCATTTAACCGTTTCTCTATCTCTTATAGTTTCCGAGATCCCCATATAGAACATCGAAAAAAACTCACCCTGTATATATATATAGCAAAACAGGGAATTTATATGTAAAGAAATTGTAAATTGTCTTAAGTATTATTCTTGAAAAATGCTAATAATTGAAGATGCGAATTTGTTATCTAGAAGAACAATAAATATGTGACGTTAGGATCTTCATTTACTTTAAAATATTCAATATCGTATATGAGGAAAGATATGATCTACAGAAAATGAAATGTATTGAATCTTCTGGATTTAAGGCTAGGATACTCCCGGTTACTCAAACAAACCAATGAGTTCAGTATAAGAATCAAACACAATTTTGTGCAGAGGTGGAGTATAACTTATGTAACATAAGATCAGATACAAGAAAATGCCCTAGAATTAGTTAAGAAAACATTAGTAATGTAATAAGAGAAAAAGACTATCAATGAAACACATACCGCGAGAGGAATTTTGCGCTGACTAAACTGCTCATCGGACAATTAATGAAGATAAGAAAATGAGATACCAATGGTGTATCTATAACAAGTGTTAGAAGTTTGGTGTATATTTTTGCCATATGAAATATAATAACTGTTTAATATGTTATATAATAGGACATTATGTACATAATGCATAGTGTTTCAAAGGGAAATGTATGTTGCTATATTTTTCCTTATGTCAGTTTCGACAAGTTTTTGTGTGTTTAATTGTTTTATTTCTAAACAAAAATGCATGCATTTCAGGGCTAATATCCGACATGTAACGCCGAATTGTGGCAGAATTTCGAAGCAGCAAAAAATAATTTAAATTTTTTTATAAGGTGAATTTATATTGTGGTGGTTCCTAATACTAGAACTTGATTATCCTGTTCATCTCTAGATCATAACGTCATACCACATTCAAAATATTAAATCATAGATTATTTTTTAAAATTGATGTTTGTAAATCTTTTATTTAGTTTCAAAAAGGAAACATTGGTACAATACAATATTTCCTAACAAAGTAAATTATTTTAATTAAAATTTTCCATTCCAATTATGTAGTTAAATACCTTTATACTACAAATAAAATCGTAGCAATACAAAATAAATCTCACTTATTACTTCAATTATCTGATTATTTACATTAACTCTATTAAACATTATATTGGTGTTAATACTTTTATACACTTTATTATTACCCTATATAATGTTTGATATTTATTTGTACAATACAATATTTCTTAATGAAATATATGATTTTAATTAAAAAATTGCTATTCTAATTATGTAGTTAAATATCTTTAACTACAAAATAAAATCATAGCAATACAATTACATCTCACTTTTATCTTATTAAATATTTGCTTATTTACATTAACCCTTCTCAACATTATATTGGTGCTAATACTTTTATACACTCTATTGTTATTGCTCTATATAATATATGATATGTATTTTTTATTAGTAGTGTTTGGCTATCGACCACGTGGTCCTTCCGCCGTGTGATTTGTGTGTGTGTGTGTGTGTGTGTGTATGTGTGTATGTGTGAAAATGAGCTTTTTACTTTAAAGGATCGCCCCGTCACTCTACAGCACCATTAATTATATCCCAATGGTGAATGGTAGCGGTTACCCGTCCACCTACTGACCCGAACCAACGTTGCTGCACGTTAGTTCGTACACCGGCGTGTATGTATTTTTGAATTATTGCATGATTGTATTCATATTTAGTCACTAATAATTAAATGTTACATGATCTTATTTGTATCATTAGTACATTATTATTTTAGAAAAATTCACATAAAATAAATAATCCAATTGTACTCATTTTCTAAGAAAGATATCAGATATTACAATTATTATTATTACAAAGTATAGGACTTAAACTGGCTTAAAATTTAAAATTTAGCGGTAAAATCGCAGTAAGATTTTTATTTTTAATAATATTAATCCAAACAAAATCCAATTTGTTTTCTTATGTGATATTAGATTTTACTCTAATATGTCGTTCATATAAAAACTTCACAACAAAATAAACAATAACCCTCTTAAACTGAAAACTTCATAAAGAGCCTTACTCAAAACATGATAATAGTTTTATTTCAACATTACTATGAATTATAATGTAATTCCTTACGGGATATACTTTGTAGCGAAAACTATCGGCCTTAATTAGCGTCCTAATATTTTTGTTTTCGTGTTCGTCTAGAGGAATATTCCCTAAACTCTATTATAATTAATGAAAGTGTCAAGCGTTTCGTGTTTCGCGCGAACTTGGTGTTGCGTGACCGGTAATTCCTAAAGCTTTAAAATGTCTCTTAGATTCTTTGTGCACTTACGCTAAAAGAAGATGCTAATAGTTTTGTTGAGTGCAATATAATTGATTTACAAACTTTAATTTGATGTTATTTCAGTTAATCAGCAAATTTCCCAGGAGCTGCTGAGAGTTGTGAAATTTATAACTTGCTTCCAATTAGGAGTATAATTCGGTCTGAAAATATATACATTTTCCAAAATGAACGTACCAAACAGATATTTTACGTAAATTTCATTAAAAAATTCTTTTGCATATTAATTTTTAATTCTAATTAAAATAAATAATAATATTAGATTATTATCTTTAAATTTATATTTATAACGTAGTTCAAATAATTCAAAATAGACTAAAATAATCTTTAAGGACCTTGTGTGGCATGGAGATACATAAATTATAATTATCAAATTTAGAGAAAGATCTCAGGTATAAATGAGACCTTCAGTCGATTATATTTCATTATTGTGTCAGTTGCCGTACATGCCTGAGTAAGTTATTTATATTTATTATTATATTTTATTATATTTATTTTAGAAAATGTTTTTATTTGTATTTAAAATCAATTTTATAATAAAGCTGTACTGAAGAGAGCGAAAGTTCGAAACACGTGTATGCAGATGGTTATAAAATTGAGTATTGAATTATTTAATTGCTTTTGCTAATTTATTTTTAATTACATCAACCTAAATTCATTTCTTATTCCAAATTTACCATAGTATAGTCACTCATAAACTATTTAACATATATTCAATCATTTTTAGTTCATTTTATAGAAAGAAATACGTTCAAACTAGTGTGCTTTGATAGCCTTGCTATTTTGTTAGACGCAAATTACATTTGTATCATTCAATGTCTGTCGAAGTATTAGCTAGAGAAGTAATTGTTTCAAAAGTGATTTTGTGTAGTTTATTTTCGTGTTTTTTGTAATTATTAATAATAATTAATTATAATTATTGTATCATATTATGAAGATTTTGAACAATTATGTTGTTAAAAGAAATGAAGGAAATATCTAATACAAATATAATCTATAAATGATGGGATACAGATTTTTATGAAAATTCTCTATATTGGCACATTCTTTTATTATCAGCGTGAAATTGTTATTAAATGTTTTTAAATTTTTAAGAAATGGCTCTAAATAAGCATCAGAATCTAATAAAAGCATAAAAATAAGCATAAATGTCAAAATAAGCACAAAAAGTCAAAATAAGCAAAATAAAACTTAGCGTTAAGTAATCAAATTATTCAATATTCGTATAGATATTTAGAAATTTTTTCGATGCTATTAATATTATGGATAAGCATAATGCTAGAAATCCGCTCTCTAATAATAACGGTTTCATATGTTATATAATGGCATTTTATGTACCCAATGCATAGTGCCATTTGGCTACATACCTCTTAAAAAATAGTGTTTCAAAATAAAATGTATTATGCTATATTTTTCCTTGTGTCGATTTTGACAAATTTTCGTGTTTATATTTCTAGACACAAAATCATGCATTTAGACCACTTCTTTACGGCGACTACTGAATCAATTTACTTACTTATTTTTTAATGACAATTGAAGGGTCTCCTAATGGTATTTAGGTTAGTAGTTTGGACTGTAGATAGTCTACAAGTATAGACATCTAATGGTCGGGACCGAAACGACTTAAGACTTAACCCAATAGATTATTTATTATTAGTTAAATCTGGATATTCTTATTATATTATATTTAATTATATGAACAAATAAATAGTATAAGTTAAAAATGATAAAATTATTTAATAATTATAATTCTGCGATTATAAATTCATATTATGTTAATGTAATCGAAGTGTACCCTATTCATTGTTTTGCTTGATTTAATTGCTATAATGTTAATTAGAAACTGTCCCAGTCAACTGTCACCAAAATTAAATTGAACAATTATCTTAATATAGTGGTTGCCATTAGTAAAAGAACATCAAGAATTTGTCGCTCAATTTTCATGAAAATTTCCGATAAGACGTAAGTAATCGAGACTAATAAATGATTAATATTTAAAAAAAAAAACGTATCATTACTTTTGATCAAATACCCCGAGTTCGCCAGTGTGGCGTACTTCAACAATTACGTGATTTTGAAGGCGGTAAAGTAATCGGGCTCAGAGAAGCAGGTTTGTTAATTTTGTTGCCCAAAAATTTGCAGACGTGTCAGTACCATATCTCTATGTTGGCGTAGATGGACCGTAGGATATGAACAACAGCGTAGATTACGACTTGGGCGCCCCCTAAACACTACAGAACGTGAAGATCGAGCTCTTCTGCTCGTTGCTGTCCGGAATCGATTTTTAACAAGAGCCATTGGAGACATCTGGAAAGGTTCAATTATCTAGCGTTTCTCGGTTTGATCAGTTTACCGGAGAATTCGGTCATTTGGTCTCAAGTCATACCGTCCTTTTTATTGTTTGCTCCAGAAATCGTGGAGGAGCACCTCATTATTGAAATTTTAATAATTTCTTTGAGCGGCAACTTCTTGGTGTTATTTTACTTATGGCGACCAGAATTGTGTACTTGATAACTGACATAGAGTTTAGTTATTATGTTAATTTTGCAGTATATTTATTGAAATTCTTCCGTTACCCAAGAAGACTGTCATCAATAAAGAATTAAATATTACTATACTTTGTGATAAATTTGTTTTTTCAAATTAATGTACTGATTTTAAATTATCTATAGTACCTATACTTAAAAAAATCCAATACGATGAAACAGAAATGTCTTAAGTAAACACTTACTTCTGGTGCAAGTAGTTATAAAAACTTTTCAGGTCTTCCAATAAAGAATTAAATCTTATGTTAATAAAGCTATACTGAGGAGATTAAAATATCGAAACACGTATCTTCAGATGGTTATAAAATTGAGTATTGAATTATTTAATTGCTTTTGCTAATTTATTTTTAATTACATCAACCTAAATTCAATTCTTCTTCCAAATTACCATAGTATAGTCTTCACAAACTATTTAACGTACAGTCAATCATTTTTAGTTCATTTTACAGAAAGAAATACGTTCAAACTAGTGTTGCTTTGATGGCCTTGCTATTTTGTAACACGCAAATTACTTTTGTATCATTTAATGTCTGTCGAAGCTAGAGAAGTAGTTGTTTCAAAAGTGATTTGTTCTTGTAGTCTTAATAAGACTCATTTTTTGTAGATTTTCCAAAATATTTTTGTGTTTTTTCTAATTAATAGTAAATCTTAAGTGTTTAGTTTCAGTCGAAAACCTTCACTAGATTATCATAAAAACATACACGGGCACATTTCATATTTATATATATATATATGATTCTATCCACTTTGGAGTAGGGTTCTATAAGAATAATAAATAATAAAAATATGACATCCGAAACATGGTGCATTGTAAATAAATACTATGATAATATAAACAGAACCAGAATTACATTACACTTTTCATTATAGAATGAATTTCAAAAATTCTATGCTAAAAATAATTAAATTTTGTAAAATTTTATTCAAATGTAAGAAAAACATCCTTTGGGCCAGGATGTACTCTCAGTAATATTACGAAGAAAGGCTCTATGATGGGTCTGTTGAAATTCCTGGAAACCCAAAAAATACGCTCTAATCCACAAAGTCCAATTATTAACGACCAGCTTGATCTTATATACACCCCTATGTTTAATGCGCTCATGTAATTATCGAAACTATTTATAACTGTAAAATAGGTTTTTTAAATTAAATTGAAAATGGTAAGTGCAGTTACCGAAACTTACGTGTTATACAAACAAAGTTATTAGTGTGTTTCATTTCTATTCAACACGTATAACGAAGTAGAAGCCTTCAACATCAACAATAATTACTTTTAAATAATTAAATATATATCATAGTCGCATTCAGAAGAGTAGTTGTTTCGATAAATGATTTGTCTTGTAGTCTTAATAATACTCATTGTTGTAGATTTCGAAATGTATCGTACTTTATTATTAGTCATTTTTAAGATGTCAGTGGTATCTACTACAACGAGATTGGGTACATAAACGTTTTATAATTAAAGTTCGTTTGTGTCATTATTAATTTTCTTGTCTATGACTAGAATAATGTCATTATCACGTATATTCTTAATAAATGGATTTTAATTAATATATTAATATTTTCAAACGACTATTGTCGTGACATGAAAAAAGTAGCTCGAAAACCATGTTTATATTTCTGAAATTGAGACTTCTTCAGAATATTGTATTATTTAAACCCAGATAAGCTGCATCCAATTTATTATATAAATATATTGACTAATAAACACGAAAGCTTCTAAAAATTGAATTTTAAAATTATTCATAATGACAAATATTTATGCGTTCTATATTCTAATATATGAATATTGAAATGGATTTGTGAGTATTGTTTTAGTACTCATACAATTAAAAGAAAAATAATGTAAGTCAAATAAGATATAAATGAAGTGGTTCCAGAGAAACCTCTCGATCATTTAATAATGTTCTTCCATTTTTTTGTAAAATATAGGGGCATTCTGCTATTTATATAGCATTCTAAAGAGATGGATTGTCATCTCCCACTCCGTTATTACGTAGAATTTTAAATGTGTACTTTTTAAAAATAGTGTTATTTAATCTGATACAATGAAATATTGAAAGTCAAGATGCAAGACGTAATTGCCTAGATATTAGTTATAGAGTCACGAAAAGGGCTATATCTATGATTGAGTGGAAAAGAACACTCAAAACTAAATTCTGCTATATTGCAGTATCAACAAAGAGTTTTTTTATTTGGTTTCATAGAGTTATTAAGTATACAAGCAATTATAATTTAACTGAAATTTATATTAATATATTTTTCGTCAAAATTAATATTTATTTTAGTTCATTTTACAGAAAGAAATACGTTCAAACTAGTGTTGCTTCGATGGCTTTGCTATTTTGTAACACGCAAATTACTTTTGTATCATTTAATGTCTGTCGAAGCTAGAGAAGTAGTTGTTTCAAAAGTGATTTGTTCTTGTAGTCTTAATAAGACTCATTTTTTGTAGATTTTCCAAAATATTTTTGTGTTTTTTCTAATTAATAGTAAATCTTAAGTGTTTAGTTTCAGTCGAAAACCTTCACTAGATTATCATAAAAACATACACGGGCACATTTCATATTTATATATATATATGACCCTTTCTATCCACTTTGGAGTAGGGTTCTATAAGAATAATAAATAATAAAAATATGACATCCGAAACATGGTGCATTGTAAATAAATACTATGATAATATAAACAGAACCAGAATTACATTACACATTAAAACCAAAAGAAAGAAAGTGTTTTACAAATTCTTTCGGATAATATAGTTATTTAGCGGAAATCACTGTAAACTAAAATTCAATATTTTAAATTCTGTTTATTGTTTTAAGCTAAAATTCGTATAAGAATAAACAAGGCAGTATTTTTACTACTATTACTATTACTTCCTATATAGTATATATAGGAAAAGTATTGTTCTCGTGATTTTTAGAAAAAAATTTGAAACGGAAATATCCGTTCTGAGGTCCCCTGAGACCATTTTATTGATTTCTGGAAAAAATGTGTCTGTATGTGTGTCTATCTGTGTCTGTATGCCTATGTATCTGTCTTTAAGAGCTGTATCTCATAAACGAATGATCCTATTAAGATGAAACTTTAAACTTTAAACTTTAAAGGTTCTGTCGTTTAAAACTGTAACTAAAAAACTTTTGGTGAACATTTAAAACCGGAAAACGGATTACTTGAGGCCGATTTTTTTGTTTTTTTTCGCATAATTTTTTAATAATAAAAATATTACAAAATTTTTCAAACAAAAGTTAAAGCGAATAAGAAACTGAAAAAGTTTTATTAAAATAAAGAGAATGGTTGCGACCGTTACTACGTGGTAATCCATACTTACACTGAATTGAAAAATTCACTATTTTTTAACCACAAATTGTTTGTGATTAAAACATACTGAATTTTTCAATTCAGTGTTTTATTAAAATATTTTGTACATAAAATTCTTAACTTACGAGAAAAAATAATTATTGGAGATATGATATATATCATAGTTTTCGAGTAAAATATAGGAAAAGTGCTATGATGACCACAATATAAAACACTTTATATACAATGTGTCTGCTTAAGTTCGTACCATATGGATTTTTTAAAATTAATATTACGAAAAAAAGTTATTCTTTCTAAAGAGTTTTGCATGGTCAAAAACCAATTACATATTATAATATATTTTTTTATTGCGAAAAACTTTTCATAATTAAAATGTTCGACATTGTCTCAAATAAAGGTACTTTATTCTATATCAGAATTCATAATTTTTGATATTACTCGTATACGGCCTAAAAAGTTCATATCTGATGATTGCATTTTAAGTTTTGGACCATGCAGAACAAATTATTTGTGGTTAAAACATAGTGAATTTTTCAATTCAGTGTTTTATTAAAATATTTTGTACCTAAAATTCTTAACTTTCGAGAAAAAATATTTATTGGAGATATATATATATATATATATAAATATATATCATAGTTTTCGAGTAAAATATAGAAAAAGTATTATGATGACCACAATATAAAACACTTTATATACAATGTGTCTGCTTAAGTTCGTACCATGTGGATTTTCTTTATTAATATTACGAAAAAAAGTTATTCTTTATAAAGAGTTCTGCATGGTCCAAACCAATTGCATATTATAACATAATTGTTTATTGCGAACAACTTTTCATAATTAAAATGTTCGACATTGTCTCAAATAAAGGTACTTTATTCTAAATCAGAATTCATAATTTTGTATATACGGCCTAAAAAAATCATATCGGATGATTGCATTTTAAGTTTTGGACCATGCAGAACTTTTTATAAAGAATAAGTTTTTTTCGTAAAATTAATAATAAAAAAGTTTTCCATATGGTGCGAACTTAAGAAGGCGCATTGTATATTTAAAATATAGATTTAACTTGAATGCGTATTTCAGATTGACGAGAATAAAAAATTAAGAATGAGATATTAAAATCATTCAAATATACATCTAATCATAAATTGTTAGATAATTAATAAATAATCCAATTATTTATAAAATACAGTATTACAATATAACAATGACGTGGCAGTTCAGATTAAACTATTAAAACTAATTAAAAAATAACTATTCTCATTTTTTTTCCCTTTTTTATTCTAAATTCGTATCATAGGCCAGAAGTGTCACTAAAATATGATTTAAGATCAGAGGGATTGGATAAAAATAAGGAGAAAATGACGGGCAATATAAATGTTTGGAAAGGCGCGATTGTATTTGTTCGATAAAACGAGTTACAGTGTTCGAATCCCTTTAGGATCCCTCCTTTGATGATAGGGTTTGCTGTTATATGATACTATGAGTATTTTTATACAGATCGTATTATTCGTTGATTCACGCAAGTAATATTATTAAACACTTTATATCAGCGTAAATTCAAAGAATTTCAATATAATTTAAAATATTGGAAATATTTTATGATATTACGATAAAATAAAAGGAAATTGAATTTGTTACAATTAAATTTGAAAATAAATTACTTTTTGTACAATTACCAATTTAATGTCTTGTTCCTATTGTAGTAATTAAACACAATATATTAGTTATTATTAGAGAGCGGATAAAAAAGCTTAAAAAATGTGAAAAAAATCACTTAAAAAGGCACAAAATTTAGAGAAAAAAAGCATTTAAAAAGCATAAAAACAGGAAAAAAGCATAAAAACACGAAAAAAGCACTAAAGAAAACTATATTTTCTTAATATGTTACACGTTTATCAACATATTTTACAAAGAAATTCTGCTTAAAACTAAAATAAACATACTTTCTTTACGCAATATATAATATCATGTAAGTATTTAAAAATTAAATTGTAATTTTGTATACGTTTCAAAATAACTAATATTATTAATGAAAACAGTATATCATTAAATGTTGTTCTAGGGGTTTAATTGTAAAAATTATTACTTCTGACGCTCAATAAATTTTTGAAAGTGGAAAAGCTTCTCTTTATTTTAAATTATAGCTAGATCCAATTGAAAATCAAGTTTAATTTATTTAATATTAAAAATCCTTCATTTTCAACGAATACTTCTTTCGATATTATTTTGATTTCATGGCCAATGCGTCCAGGGATTTTCTAAAATGAATCTGCTTTTATAAAGATTTGATTGTGTTGCTCACAAAATTTAAACGCGATTTTATGTAACTCAATTGTTTTGAAGGAAGCTCTTGTTTCTTAAGAACTGTTTGACAGTCTTTAACTGATTTGCATAGTACATCGTAGCATATAGGCAAGTTCCCCATTTTGTTAGCACTGATTTATGGGGCAGTGAGATATCAGGTAATGACTTCTTGAATAATTGTACTCACGGAAGAATATAAGAACTATTTTTCCATATTTAATTAAATCTACAAATGGAAATTTCATTCTTATAGTTTCAGAAATTCGTTTCTATTCATGTGCTAAACTTGTACAATGCACAAAATGCATTATTAGTAAAATTTTGTAACTTGGTATTGTCTACGGCAAAAATAAGCTTGTCATAATCATAGGTGTGATTCCTATGAAGCGTTCGTCTGTATTATCTGAATAATGAGACGGTCTATTATATCTACTTATTTAATAACGAATCCATTGTAAATTGGTAATTTGTACTAATATATATAATATACTATGTAATGTTCTATATGGCATGCGCAGAATTAAACCTTTTGTAAATTTCAATACATTAATGTTAGTCTATAAATCTTACTTCTGCTCCTTAATGAGATACGGAATCACATGTTGGGGGGTGTCCAACGACACAATAAGTATACTCGTAACTCAAAAAGCAACAATCAGATTAATGTATGGACTACATTACAGAGCCTCATGTCGCGGAATTTTTAAATCGAACAAAATATTTACTGTAGTGGCTACATACATATATGAATGTTTAATATATGGTTTTAAAAATCAGAGACTACTGACGGATTATCTCAACACAAATTGCCATAACACCAGAAACAGTAACATTAGCTACACATATCCGAGACACAGGTCAGCGCTACTTGAAAAGACTCCTCATTACGCTATGATAAAACTATATAATACACTTCCAACAGCTTACAGAAATAATACAGACCTATTTAAATTTAAACAAGAAATAAAAGCACTACTATTAAATATGGAACCGTACACTTTAAGAGAATATTTTTCACATTTTTGAAACCAAAATGCATTTTTCTTCAGGGTTTTCAAACATTAAACATTGACACATTTCTAAATTATATATATGTATGTAATTTTTATATGCTATGTATATCTTATAGAAATAAACATTATTATTATTATTATTATAATATAATATTTATTAATAATAAAATTAATTATAATTATTGGATCATATTATGAAGATTTTAAACAATTATGTTGTCAAAAGACACGAAGAAAATATGTAATACAAATATAATTTATAAATGATGGGATACAGATTTTTACGAAAATTCTCTATATTAGCACATTGATTTAACATTAGCGTGAAATTATTATTAAATGTTTTTAAAATGTTTAAGAAAATGCTCCAAATAAGCATCATAATCTAAAAAAAGCATGAAAATAAGCATAAAAAGTCAAAATAAGCAAAAAAAACTTAGCGCTAAGTAATCACATTCTTCAAGATTCGTATAGATATTAAGAAATTTTTTCGATGCTATTAATATTATGGATAAGCATAATGCTAGAAATCCGCTCTCTAGTTATTATAATTACAAATAAAGTGAAGATAACATAATTTAAGAATAATAAGTAAAGGATATTCACCAAAGGTGTATATTGGACTGCTTATAGTAAAAAATAGAGAACAATAAAAATAAAATTAACAGGCAAATGAGCAATAAAAAGCAAAGCGGAAGAATGAGATTATATTAATGAAGAGGATGGTTTTAAATATGGTAAAAAGATATTGAGATTAGGTGAACAAAGGCAAAGAGTGTAAGAGAGAAATACAATACAGCTGGAAATAATAAAGTAACGGGGAGAAACAAAACCAGAACAAGAAATGGAGAAGGTGACGGTAATCATGAAAGAGAAAATGAGGATAATGAATGATAAAAAAAGAAATGGAAATTGGCCATAGGGAATTGAAAGACGAAATAAAAAAAATGATAAAGGATACAATGGAAAGAAAGAAGTTGAATGGAGATAGGATTCTATTAAATAAAAGGATTGAAGAACTAGAAAATAAAATTGAAAAAAAGAGAAAGAAAAAAAAATAACATAATAATTAAGGGATTGAAAATAAGTGTTGAAAACATAGCAGAACATGTGGAAGAATTCTTAAAGATGGAAATTAAGGTGGAAACCGCATATAAGATAAAAGCAAGAGTAAGCTAAAAGGAAGGAAAATATTTATTGACGAAGACTTAACGAAAGAGGAGAGAGAAATTTAACAAAAAATTAGAAGGATTGCAAGAGAAAATATACCGGGTGTCTCAGCGTGCGCGCCGAGTAGCTTTACGACTAAACGGTTTATTTTTTTCAAAATCCGTTTTCGCAGGAGTATGTAGATGTATTAGGACCACATTTTAAAATTAGTTTTAAATATACAGGGTGTCGCATAAAAGCATGGCGTATCATAGTTATGTTTTTTCTTATGGAACACCCCATATTTGATATTTTTTTCAGATTCTACATCAAAAATAAGGGTAACTTTCATTATAAGATCATATGCCTAAACCTAATAATTTCTGAAATATTTAAACAATTTTGGAAAAATTGACGTTTCGAAAAAAAATCATATCTCCCAAATAGGTAAATGAAAACAAATGAAATTTTGTATCAGTACATTAGACTAATGGGGGAATATTTTAGACTATTTGTAGTAATTTAAAATTTTAAGATGTTTTGGTAATTTAATGTATCTCCAGAAACACATTCAAGGTCAAATTTCTTGCTTACTTTAAATGGCACACCCTATATCTAATAGGCTTATCTTGTAGCAAATTTTATTATCTTTCAAAAAGTATAAAGGTATTCTACACCTAATACTAATAGTTTTCAAGATATATCCATTTTTGTTAATTTTCGACATAATAATTATTAGTATCAATTATTGCAATAAGCTAGTGTGTAGCTTTTGTTTATAAACAAAGTCAGTTGACACATTCGAATCATTTGTAACGACCGCAAAAATGAAATATTCCTTAAACGAAAGAATTAACATGATCCTAATAATAGGGGAATGTTATGAAAATTGTCTCTTAGCGGAAAGAGTATATCGCGAAAGGTACCCTGATAGGAGACATCCTAATAAGAAGACATTGGAGGAAGTTTTAAATATATTTAAAACCACAGGCAGTGTCAAGTATCTGAAAAAAACGAACTTCAACACTGTAACTAAGGACGAGGAGACACAATTACAGGTACTTACTTCTGTAATAGATAATCCTAGCACGAGTACACGTATAGTAGCTCGTGAGACTGGGTTAAGCAAGGCGAGCATATCAAGGATATTAAAAAAACATGAATACCACCCATATCACTATGAAATTCACCAGCATCTGAATAATGCGGATTTCGAGAAGCGGTTAGATTTTTGTTTATGTGTTTTAAATAAAAGTGGCGATGATGAAGATTTTTTGAATAATATTTTATTTACGGATGAATCATCTTTTAATAATAACGGATCTTTTAATTGACGTAACTGCCATTATTACAGCACTGAAAATTGCCACAAATTTCAAATTACTGATCGACAACATCGTTGGAGTATTAATGTATTCGGAGGCATTTTGGGTAATTACGTCATTGGACCTCATTTTTTCGATGGATACTTGGATGGTCCCATATTTTTACAATTTCTCCAAGAAGAATTTCCATTATTATTAGAGAATATTCCACTGAATATTCGCCAAAACATGTGGTTACAGCTCGATGGTGCGCCACCTCATTTTTCATTGGCGGTTCGTCAATATTTAAATAGAATATTTAATAGGCGATGGATTGGAAGAGGAGGTCACGTAGCTTGGCCACCTAGATCCCCTGATTTAACCCCCATGGATTTCTTTTTATGGGGGTATATTAAAAATCAAGTATACACCACTCCTCCCACAACTGTTGAAGACATGAAGGACAGAATTAAGGATGCATTTAGATCAATAACACCCAATATGCTAAGAAATGTTAAACTATCGTTTCAAAAAAGAATTGAATTATGCATTCAGTGCGATGGTGGTATTTTTGAAAATTTGTTATAAAAAAATAATGTTGTTATTATTTTGTTAATTTCATTTGTTGTTTTTCGTTATGTTTTTTGAAATTCTAAGACGATATTACGTAATCATGTACATATGTGTAAATAAATTATTCAATTAGTGTGTTAATTTGGAAATATCTCGAAAATCATTGGTTGTGTTAACTGACTATTGCAATAATTGATACTAATAATTATTATGTCGAAAATTAACAAAAATGGATATATCTTGAAAACTATAAGTAACAGGTATAGAATACCTTTATACTTTTTGAAAGATAATAAAATTTGCTACAAGATAGGTTTATTAGATATAGGGTGTTCCATTTAAAGTAAGCACGAAATTTGACCTTGAATGTGTTTCTGTAGACACATTAAATTATCAAAACATCTTAATATTTAAAATTCCTATAAATGGCCTAAAATATTCACCCATTAGTCTAATATACTGACACAAAATTTCATTTGTTTTCATTTACCTATTTGGGAGATATGATTTTTTTTCGAAACGTCAATTTTTCCAAAATTGTTTAAATATTTCAGAAATTATTAGGTTTAGGCATATGATCTTATAATGAAAGTTACCCTTATTTTTGATGTAGAATCTGAAAAAAATATCAAATATGGGGTGTTTCATAAGAAAAAACATAACTATGATACGCCATGCTTTTATGGGACACCCTGTATATTTAAAACTAATTTTAAAATGTGGTCCCAATACACCTACATACTCCTGCGAAAACGGATTTTGAAAAAAATAAACCGTTTAGCCGTAAAGCTACTCGGCGCGCACGCTGAGACACCCGGTATATAAGGGTAACAAAGTAAGGATAGGATAGGAAAAATTAATAATAAACGAAAAAGAATACAAGTGAAATAGCAAAGAGGACTAACAGAGGCAAGAAATAAAAGAAAGGCAAAAAACTGGTAGAGCAAATAACGAGTACAGACAACACCATAACAGAACAAAAGCAAATGATGACGATGACGAGACAAAACGGCAGAAAATTGACAAAGAAGCAAGACCTAGAAATAGTAAGAACAGAAATACAACAGACACCACTCTAGACAAAAATAATGGAAATGGTGGTGCTTCCTTTTAACCTCCGCCTTGGCTCACTTGATGAATATTATAATTTCAAAAACTGTTACTTATCCTTGTTTCCCTAAACTTTTGAAAGTTGAAATTCAACGACGACAAAAGAAATGATCATTAATTCAATGCAAACCACTTTAAAAATTGAGAACCACTCTTCAAAATACAAGAAACCAATAAGAAAATTTAATCAACCACTCTTAAAAAAATCAACTAACCACTCGTCAAAAAAAACTTAAAATTCTCAAAAACACTTCTCCAAATTCAAAGATACCACTTGTTTAAAATTCTCAAAAACCACTAACTTAAAATCTGGAAACCACTGACTGTTTCAGGGCTCCTCACCCTCCAACAGGTTTGTCATAGGGAAAAGCCGGTGGGGTAGCTCTTCTCCTATTGTTTAATATAAGTGGCTGGGGATGTATTTGCATCCCTTCTTGTAACGCAAGGGGTGCGCGCATGCGCTATTCAAAATGCCTAACGCCGGGAACCAGTACGGAGCTACAACTGCGTAATCGAAATTAAATTTGATTACAAAAATAAATAATTTACAAATTAATGTTTTATATGTTGCAGTTGTAACGCAAGGGGTGCGCGCATGCGCTCTTCAAAATGCCTAACGCCGAGAACCAGTACGGAGCTACAACTGCGTAATCGATATTAAATTTGATTACAGAAATAAATGATTAACAAATTAATGTTTTATATTTATAGGACTTCTACCATTTTTGGTTGTTAATCGACGATGGTCCCTTTTATAAATTTTCAACGATGTTATTGTGGTTATTACAAATATACATTTTAAAATCATGTATACAAAAAAACTTGACTGATGTGGTATTTGTGGTGGTCTTATTTGATTATAGTTTCATTAGAATCAATAAAAACATATAAATCGTTAAGTTAACTGATGTCACAGCTGTACCAAAGTATTTTTCGCTTACTTTCCCAAAATTACGTCATACAATAGTTCGGATGTCTTTAAACAGCCGGGCGGTTGTCAGAGCGTAATCTTGGGGCGCAACGAATACCTAGAAAAATATTTGGTACAGCTTTTTTGGGCGTAACGCAAAAAATATGTTAATTTTTAAGAGTGTAAATCTTCTAAGAAAATATTACTAAATTCTAATCCTAGCTACTTATCTAAACTTATATGTAATGTAAACAATGTTTATATGTTGCAGTTGTAACGCAAGGGGTGCGCGCATGCGCTCTTCAAAATGCCTAACGCCGAGAACCAGTACGGAGCTACAACTGCGTAATCGATATTAAATTTGATTACAGAAATAAATGATTAACAAATTAATGTTTTATATTTATAGGACTTCTACCATTTTTGGTTGTTAATCGACGATGGTCCCTTTTATAAATTTTCAACGATGTTATTGTGGTTATTACAAATATACATTTTAAAATCATGTATACAAAAAAACTTGACTGATGTGGTATTTGTGGTGGTCTTATTTGATTATAGTTTCATTAGAATCAATAAAAACATATAAATCGTTAAGTTAACTGATGTCACAGCTGTACCAAAGTATTTTTCGCTTACTTTCCCAAAATTACGTCATACAATAGTTCGGATGTCTTTAAACAGCCGGGCGGTTGTCAGAGCGTAATCTTGGGGCGCAACGAATACCTAGAAAAATATTTGGTACAGCTTTTTTGGGCGTAACGCAAAAAATATGTTAATTTTTAAGAGTGTAAATCTTCTAAGAAAATATTACTAAATTCTAATCCTAGCTACTTATCTAAACTTATATGTAATGTAAACAATGTATGTAATACTGGCATTACTCATTTTAAAACTAATTTGATTTAAGAAGCTGATTCTAACAAGTATAAACATATGGGTGCCGATGTAAAAAAATAATCAAAATTATATTGCCAGTAAATAATTGTATTAAAACTAATTAAATCATAGTTACTGCGATTCCGCTGAAGCACTGGTAACAAACGGCCCCGAAACATGAGTGAAGTCAGCTTATATCTGAATGGAATAAAATGCAATGCTATAACAAACTGCGATAGTTTACATACATTGAAGAGAGCAACATTATAGGAGCAGAACAAGGGGCATAATGGGGTTGTGTTCTCCGAATGGTCATACTTCAACTTCGCGGTACACAAAATAAGTCCGGGTGGGTCCATATGTCCGAAATGTTGTTCTCACTTTGCCTTCGGCTACGGCTGCTCCAAGTAGGCATATGTATCAGAACATCTTAATTGGGCGCCACGATGGGACTACTGCCTATCGACAGTATTGCTGGCTGCATTAAGACGGTGAATTTGCGTCGCAAACTACATACGTTGGACGTCGCGGTGCCGTTGGATAAGGGCGGGTCTTGGAATTTAAAGCACTTAACTGGGGGAAAAATGGTCCAAAACTATGTTAAAAAAATATTTATAACACTACACAATCGCACATAGTCTAATATAATCATTAACAAACAAAATTCGCGCACATGAGCGTCCATTTCTTTTCACTGGGCATAGCGTCGTCGTCGGTCGAGTTAGCGTCGAGGCTCTGGGCTTGCAAAACCATAGGCATTAAAAATTTACGGTGGAAAGCGTCTCCAGTGTGAGGTTTGAGAGCAAATGTGTTGTACAAACGTCTATTTTAAAGTCTAGGGGGAAAAGTCACTATCACTATATCGAACCATCAGCGTCTATTAACATAGTCCTTTTTGAGTAGCGAGAAGGTTTTCGGGTAACAGTCGGTTTCATTGGGCGACTTAAGACAGGTTATGCTGCTATTGGCCGCCATGCATTCCGTTTCCCTGCTCCTTATAGAAATGCCTTCCTTGGTGACAGCGTTTACAAAATAGTGGCTTCCTAGGCGGGGACGGGGGCGGCGTAGATTTCCTCGCAGGCACATTAGTGTTGGGACGATACATTTCCGTACGTTACTTTTTCGGAGCAGGGCGCGAGTTTCCACGTTACGCGTGAATTTTCCTCATTATATTGTACCCGCTGGTTTCCGCGTTCGCGATTTTTCCTCCAAAACAAATTTATCGCCTCGTTTCTGTTCCTTAGGGGGCGATGGTGACCAATTCATCATGGAGACTGTCTTGGCTCCGTTAGTAATGATAACTGGAATTGGTTTGAATTCTGACGCTGAGAGACGAGATGCCTTGTAGACAAATTCTTTCGCCGTTCTTGGGCGAAAGAATAAAGCATGGCGAAGGGATGGAGACGAAAAACGGCACATAACTGGTTAAGCAGGGTTTGCTTGCGGAGAACGAACACGCCTGGTTCCGTATATCCCTGTGATGTTACCAGCAGTTCGATTGCTTCGTCGTGAAACAGAAGAATCGCAAAACAGCTCCTTTGCCTGGCTCCAGGGGATGTCGTCCGCGTCGCATCCAGTCTGGCAAGTGCCCGTCGATTCTTCTCCATGTCCTATAATCGTAGCCCACTAAACTCCCGCTCTAGACGCGAAATGAATGTGTGGGGATCTCGGCCATTAAATAGTGTTGTAACTTCCGGTTTTGTCCTCCTTACTTCCCGTATAATATCGATTATTTATTCTCAACCGATAACGTCGTCTTGATTATTGTGATCGTCAGGTCATGGGGATATTCGATCAAGCCGCGATCGCCTTTGGTCACAATCGCGATCAAAATTATAATTATCATACATCTCTCTGTTTGTTTCACTAGGATTACGATGGTAATTATGTTCGAGTATTTCCAACCGGAGTTCCCGTTGCTCGCTTTGGAAATCCACCCGCATTTCGCGGACTTGCTGCAAGCAACTGTCGCGGATTACATTAATAAGCTTCATAACATCTTGATCGGAACCAATCTGAGAAGAGGGTTGATTATTTTTAATTGACGAATCATCTACATTCGTGGTTTCCGTTACTTCCCGGAGTTGATGATCATAGCGCGCCTAAGGAAATTATCTCCAGTTCACGCTCTTCGCGTATTTTGCGCTCTGCTTCACGATCCAGATTCTCTCGTTCAAGTCGTCTCTTCTCCTCGCGGAGTTGTTCCTCGTGCCTAACAATCATCGCTTGCTTCATACGCTCAAAATCGTTATCTGTGCAGAGGGGTAGCTAGTGACGCGAAGAAGCGTTTGATTGAATTGAGACCATGCTTCTTGGGTTTGGCTACTCATTTTTAAGATTAATTATAATTATAGATTTAAAAATACTCAACCTCGTAAGAGTTATTACCAAAAAAATTAATGTTGTTAATAAAATAAATAATTAAAATATATATAACCAAAACAAACACAGTCAAGAGAAAAAATAAATGAAATTTAAGTGATAATTACTGCTCCGTTGCGAATTTTCAGAATACAAATTATTTGAAATTAGCACAAAATTGGATTTTTTTTTATTTGTTACGCCCACGTCGTGATTTAAAAATTTAATAAAATGACGATTTTAATGTTTAGAAGTATAGATTTTTTTGGTGCAAAAAATTACGGCCCCGCTGTGTTTTACGAACTTAGAAAATCACGATTTTTGCTATAAGATAAAATAAGTCTTTTAAACATGCAAAAACTAAATATATCAGTGTGGGAATACAGCCCTGTCACGACTAAAAGATAATGACAAGGTAGCAAAATATAAATTCTACTTGAAATCATAAATATTACGGGTCACCTTGGTATATAAATAAAATTATCAGACCTGGGAGCTTAATGCCAAAAATCTCTAAAAAAAACTGAATCTACGTGTCGCGGCAACGTTCGAACCAAAGTGTAAGACTTCTAACCAACAAAGTATAAAAAGGATATATGTAGAGTCAGCCTTTCTAAATCCAATCGAGTTGGGACATCAATCGTAACAGGCAAGAAATAATCCTAAATAAATAACGTTAAAACACTAGCGAAATATAAACAAATGCAATCCTAAACAAAATCCAAGGTCGTAGAGTTCCTATTAAATGTATTTCCTTGAATTACGAGTTGGGCGATAATTGTAACAAGGGACAACTTACGTAATCCCTAAATAAATTATAGTCCACCAAATGAAAAACAAAATATAAACAAAATCAAATAGATGATATACGCTCAGGGTCGTGGGCTTTTTCACATACTAAAAAGTTGTACTAAAAACTGTTACTTACCCTTGTTGCCCTAAACCTTTAGCTTTACAGTTGCTGTCTTCTTTCACACCAGGATTCTAACTTGACTTGGATGGCACGAACACACAACTCATAGATTAGAAATATGTCTTTGATTAATTTTACAGGGTTGCAAAATGAAAAAAAAATACTTTTTCGTGGTCAACAAAATAAATTATTTGTTTTATTCAAAAACATAAACAATCAAATCAACAAAAAAAACTATCTAATTAATTTTCAAACACTTTTATTTGTTGGAATAACATGCAACAATTGTTTTGCCCCACTGTGGCTTCTTCAGACGCCTGAAGAATGTAACCATTATCAATAGAAAACTCAGTTTGCTTAGTTTGCTACTGATAATGGTTACATTGTAACTGAAATGTGCATCTAGCTTTTAATAAAATAAGTGAAAGTGCCAAACTTTGTTTTAATCATACCTAGGAAAATGTTTGTTACAGCTTTCTTGGTCGTAACGCAAAAATTATGTTAATTTTTAAGAGTGTAAATCTTCTAAGAAAATATTACTAAATCCTAATCCTAACTACTTATCTAAACTTATATTAAATATATACAAATATACAAATTAAACTCTACATGTATGTACTACTGCCTTTACTCATATTAAAACTAATTTGATTTAAGAAGCTGATTTTAACAAGTATAAACATGTGAATGCCGATGTAAAAAAATAATCAAAATTATGTTGCCCGAAAATAATTGTATTTAACCTGATTAAATCATAGTTACGGCGATTCCGCTGAGGAAACAAGGAAACGAAAGTGAAGAACCACTATCTAGTAGTTACAAAAATACGTAAAAAGTTAAAAAAAGACAGTGATAAAAGTAAAAGAGGTTCAACACAAAATAAATATTAGAAGAATACATGTTAAAAAATAAAGAAGTGGCTGATTAATATAGACAAAAAATAAATTGGAAATAGGGAGTGAACTATATTATTATTATTATTATAATGTCTTTATTATTTACCAAAATAATATGTGCAAAGAAAAATAAAATAATATATAAGAGTAGGTGAAGTTCAGTCAGGCAATGACGTTTGATACTGCTCTTCCACTTAACCTTCAAAAACAAATTATAATAAATTTCATCAAACTTAAATCGTACAAGCTTATATGTGTATTATATACATATAACAAAAATGCATTTCATACATTGGAAACTAAACAGGTTTATCAACTCTAAAGCTTTTACTGAAAAAAAATTCTATTAGAATAAATCATTCTTAAATTGTTATAGGCCCAAAGCCTATAACGATCTAAGAATGATTTATTACATTTGCTAATATGGGTTTTAAATTGCAAATCTGAGTCAATTGTTAGGCCTAGGTTACGTACAGAGTTTATAAAAGGTATTGTTGTATTATGCAATTGAATATCGAGTAAAGGTTTTTGAGTTTGCACTCACGGATATTTATTAGATCAAATAAAATTGCTGTTGATTTGTTAGGTTGATGTATAGATTATGGCGTCTTTCGCTTCTAAGATGGTATTAATTTAATTTTATTTTGATAATATTTAAGTTGCTTGACAATTCCCAGTGCTAGGCTAGCTCGCGGGGGGGGGCGGTTCAAATTTATAAGGCGCCAAGTAATCTTTATTTTTTTGCCCCCCTGGGAATTTGTCGCAGGGAAAATTACTAAACCCAGATGGAATTGAATTCAAAATAAAATTAAAAGCGTTCACAAGTGAAAATAATAAATATAATTTATTAATTAAATCAAAAATATTCGGTTGCCACAAAAATTACAATTAAATAAAGGTAGTCGTAGAGCGGCTAGATCGATTACTTAAAATCTCCGAATTTAAACTAGAAAATAGAATCCAAGCTTAAGCATTATAAACCGGAGGTTATCAGTGGCCACTGTTAAATTACCGGAATAAATAAACAACGTATGCCAACCACCGGCGAAATGACACGCTCTTCGAGATGACACAAATAAATATCTTAAGCCTAGTACGGTAATTAATAATTATTCGAACAAAAATTAAATAATAATAACAATTAACTAACTAACTATTCTCCTGCGTGTAGACTTAGATTCCAATCAACCCAAAAGTTTATAATAATCCACAATGATTCTCTTAGACAAAGAATTATTGACAAACACGCACACAAGTACGGTGTAAAACCAAAAATACAACAAAAATCTGGCCTGTTTGTTCCTCCTTGCTTCCCTCGTGGTGGTCGTTGGAAATGAAAGAAACCCTCTGGCTACACTGTGTTTCCGTCGTGGCAATGGTACTTGTTACGCAGCGTGTCGGTCCGGTCTCCAACGGTGGCTCTGCAGTTTGAATTTCGCGCGTTCTCCGCAACCCAAGAAAAATTCGACGCTCGGCTCGAGGATCAGCAGCCAGCTAATTTCACAAATTCGCTCTCTAATTACGTAGAGCCGGGGTAGGGCCTGGGATGTTATGCGCTCCGTTGTGTACGGTGTCGTACTCCACGTGCTTGGACTATTTGCACTTTGCACAATTTATTCTATTTCGTTAACAATTACTGGATATATTCAAAACTGCCGACGCGCTGCCCGCGCGTCAATGCCAAAACTCCCGCCGCCCGTCTTTTTTTTTAAAAACAATCTTATCACGGCCCGCCGTGAATATCCACGGCCTACCATATTTCCCTATTGCCTCAATTAATTGCGCGCGAAATATAAATTGGAACGGCATGGAAATATGACCGTTACACGCCCCCCTTTCCTGGTAAAAAAATAGAACTTGTTTCTATTTTTTTTTTCATCTTGACGATTCTGTCGACGACCCAAACCATGGTTTTATATCCTTAGAGTGCCAATTTCCAAGATTTTTGCCATCCATATCCTCCAGAGTAAACACCAGGTTACCTATTTTTTCCTTTATACGACACAATCGAAATTTCGGCGCTAGTTTAGCCGCAAAGTTCCTAGCCCCATCCGACAAAACTTTGTTACGACACCAAACACGATCCCCTACTACAAAATTCGGAACTGGGTGTCGACAAAGGTTATATGAACGAGCGTTTCGTTCGTAGGCTTGTCCTAACCGTCTCTTTCCTTCTTGAAATAAGGGGGGAAGAGCATCTAGCTCCCGAGCATATTCAGCTGGATGAGAATCCAATGTAATGTCCTCCAAGTTGCGTACCCTACCGTAATAATCGCCACTAGCTGGAACATATCGACCAAAATTTAAAGAAGCCGGCGTAAATCCGGTAACCTCGTGAACGGCGGTACGTAGAGCAAAACCTATCTTGTGGATCTCCTTGTCTCAGGTTCGGTGGTCGAGATCATTAATAAATGCCCTAATGGTAGAACCGATAGTACGGTTATATCGTTCAACAAAATTAACTTGCGGATGGTATTTGGCATTATACCAAATTCGAACCTTATACTGCTTCGCCAGAGCCTTTAATTTGTCTGAAGCAAATTCGGTCCCATTGTCGCACATCAATATCTGCGGAGCCCCGAACATGAGGAACACATCGTTTTCCAGAAACTCTGCAATAGACGCTGAGGTGGCTTGACGCAAGGGCTTCATCAAGGTAAATTTACTAAACCAATCGGTCACTACCAATAAATAAACAAAACCGTTTGAGGACCGGGGAAGTGGTCCAAGAATATCACAAGCTATTAGTTGCCATGGAAACGAAACATTTTTCGGTTTTCCCATATACCCAGGACGACCAGTAGTCGCATCTTTCTGCGCACCGCAAATTTGACAAGCTCTGACATATCGTTTTACATCCTTACGTAACCTTGGCCAATAGTACAAATCTCGGACACGGTTCAGAGTCTTGTACACTCCCAAGTGTCCCGATGTCGGAACGTCGTGACAAGATCTCACCACCTCCTGTCGCAGATCTTTGGGGACAACCAATTTCCATTCCGAAAAATTGGTCTGCAAGCCATGTTCATTGGCAACGTGTTTATAGAGCTTCCCATCAGCGACTGTCCAATCTGGAAATTTTTCTGGGTTATGCTCCGCGGCTTTCAGAATTTTCATGTACCACGGGTCTGTAAGGTGGTTCTCTTCAGAAACATCTATGATACACAATTCGATGGGCGCCCTTAATAGTGCATCCGGGACGATGTTCAAGCGACCCTTACGGTGCTCGATCTCCATATCGAACTGCTGAATTTTCACAGCCCATCTCGACAACCTGCCTATGGGATCCTTGAGTTTCTGAAGCCACAATAGTTCACTGTACTTACTTACAATTTCCGTTAACTGATGAGATTGAGTCTGAGTTAGGTCGTCTAGTCCCGTAACCTTCAATTCATTCAAACCAACAAATGGACCATCCAGCTCAAATGCTGGATCTGGCTTTCCAAATAAATAGGATCCTGAGCAAAAATCTAATTTTATTCCAAACAAATGACAGAAATCGACGCCCAGAATCAAAAACCGAGCAACTGATGGGACCATAAAAACCTTCAGCGACTTCACCTTCCCATCAAGACAAACAGGGACATAGACATAACCACGGATTGACTGAGTTACTCCATCAGCTGTATCCACACCTTTTATAGAACATTCATGAATTTTTAGAGATAACGACTCAATCATACTCATCCCTGGGCCTCCCAGAACAGATAAACTAGCTCCAGAGTCTAACAGAGCAGTGCAAGGAAAATTAAATATAGAAATATTCAGAAAGGGCCTCTTGTCATTCGAGTCTTTGACCAAAAGGGGCGTAATCTCGTTATGAAATGAGGTCGGCTTGACCTCCCTGGTCTTAGATGAATCGACTCCATAAAAATTGGACACAATACCCACCCATTTAGTCCACTCCTGCTTATTTACTGTATATTTGGCCTTACCAAAGGGAGAGAGGTTGCGGCCACCGAGCCTCTTCCCTGACCGTTTCCCGAACACCTAGTACAGGCAGATCGAATCACACCAGGTTCACCACAACCATAGCAAATTTTCCGTCTACGTTCATTACAATTTGTCGAGACATGACCACTCTGTTGGCAGTTCCAACAAATAACCTGATCTGTAGCACGTTTATCTAAGGCGAAAATATTATGAACAGTCGATGATTTCTGAAGAGGGATCGTACTTTCAAGACGACGACAGGCTTCACACAACTCCTCAACCGATGAAAAATCAAGTAACGCTAAATGAGGATGGTAGAATGGTAACAAATTTTTCTTGAGAATTTTAATTTTCGTTTCTACCCCAGGTGGACTGTTTAGTCTTCGGAAGAGGCTTTCCATGGCGGAAACAAAAAATATTATATTTTCGTTCGATCCCTGCTTACGAGAGCGAATCATCTCCCACAAACTATCCTCTGCATCGTAAGGTAGAAAGTGCTTCTTGAGCAGGGACACTAAACAATCCCAACTCTCAATGGAATCTCGAACACTTCGAAACCACACCAAAGCTCGACCGGTAAAAAGATCTGTTGCAGAAGCAAAGAACGAGTCCTTAGAGACATTCCTAGAAACCTGCATTTCCTGAACTCTTTCTAAAAAGTCAAACAAAGTATCTTCATTTCCATCAAAGTGCAGATCCCACTTATGGACTGGAGTTGTTTTAGCAACTGCTGCACCTGTAATAGGAATAGATGGTACTGGAAAAGAATTATTCGAAGTCTCCGGCACCCTAGTGGTTTTTGGTATTTTCTCATCAACCTCATCTTCCAGAGCTAATACTGATATAAGAGAATCAGCTTTGAAGTCGGAAAACTCCTCCCGCGCAGGAATTCTGCTTATACGGCCTCTTAAATGAACAAAATGGCTACGCAACCTTGCTAACACATTATCACAAACTCCATCAAAATCACCGCAGACCTCGGTCAGACTAGCAAGACTACTCTCTATTTCCGCTTTCTCATCCTCAAACTTAATATCAACCAATTCATAATCATCAATGCCCCTGGCCTGATCCAATTGTAAACATTTCCGCAAAGCCTTGCGTTTGGCACTGTCCTCACAACGACTAACTAACCCTCGTAACCGTAATTCATAATTTACCTCATGGACACGTAAATGATTAGGATCCATATTTTCCTTCATCATAGCAATATCCGTAAATCCAACAACTAACAGGGACACCCAGATACTAGTTACCAATAAGCAGAAGCAGCAAATATGATAAAGAACACAACAATTTAAATTACCTAACTCGTATAAAAATCTAGAACCAGATAAAAGATAACAATAACATTAACGCAGCCTTACTAAATCTAAATCAAAATTTTATCAGCAATCGAATTCTTTAAGGTCATTACCGTACCAGATTTATTCCTAACTAGTTTAATTGTTACTATTATTATTCAATACTCATCTTCTGATTTTTAATAAACGTCAAAATAAATTAATTTATTATTGAATTCAGTTCGTTACTATTATACTTAATAACACCGAAAATTTAATTAAGTAACAAACAATTACATTTCAGGGCCCCACGTTGGGCGCCATTTCTTATGGCGTCTTTTGCTTCTAAGATGGTATTAATTTAATTTTATTTTGATAATATTTAAGTTGCTTGACAATTCCCAGTGCTAGGCTAGCTCGCGGGGGGGGCGGTTCAAATTTATAAGGCGCCAAGTAATCTTTATTTTTTTGCCCCCCTGGGAATTTGTCGCAGGGAAAATTACTAAACCCAGATGGAATTGAATTCAAAATAAAATTAAAAGCGTTCACAAGTGAAAATAATATATATAATTTATTAATTAAATCAAAAATATTCGGTTGCCACAAAAATTACAATTAAATAAAGGTAGTCGTAGAGCGGCTAGATCGATTACTTAAAATCTCCGAATTTAAACTAGAAAATAGAATCCAAGCTTAAGCATTATAAACCGGAGGTTATCAGTGGCCACTGTTAAATTACCGGAATAAATAAACAACGTATGCCAACCACCGGCGAAATGGCACGCTCTTCGAGATGACACAAATAAATATCTTAAGCCTAGTACGGTAATTAATAATTATTCGAACAAAAATTAAATAATAATAACAATTAACTAACTAACTATTCTCCTGCGTGTAGACTTAGATTCCAATCAACCCAAAAGTTTATAATAATCCACAATGATTCTCTTAGACAAAGAATTATTGACAAACACGTGTAAATTGCACACGCACACAAGTACGGTGTAAAACCAAAAATACAACAAAAATCTGGCCTGTTTGTTCCTCCTTGCTTCCCTCGTGGTGGTCGTTGGAAATGAAAGAAACCCTCTGGCTACACTGTGTTTCCGTCGTGGCAATGGTACTTGTTACGCAGCGTGACGGTCCGGTCTCCAACGGTGGCTCTGCAGTTTGAATTTTGCGCGTTCTCCGCAACCCAAGAAAAATTCGACGCTCGGCTCGAGGATCAGCAGCCAGCTAATTTCACAAATTCGCTCTCTAATTACGTAGAGCCGGGGTAGGGCCTGGGATGTTATGCGCTCCGTTGTGTACGGTGTCGTACTCCACGTGCTTGGACTATTTGCACATTGCACAATTTATTCTATTTCGTTAACAATTACTGGATATATTCAAAACTGCCGACGCGCTGCCCGCGCGTCAATGCCAAAACTCCCGCCGCCCGTCTTTTTTTTTTAAACAATCTTATCACGGCCCGCCGTCAATATCCACGGCCTACCATATTTCCCTATTGCCTCAATTAATTGCGCGCGAAATATAAATTGGAACGGCATGGAAATATGACCGTTACAAGATATAGATAATTTTAAGATTTTATACTCAGGTAATAAGGGATTTAATTTAAATCTGAGAGAAGGCCTTGAAATTAATAGGTCAATAAAAGCGGGAAAACACATCGTTAACGACAACGAAGAGATTTGGTCTTCCCCAATACTCGAATTACTTATTACCTGAATATATAAACATCGCCGGTTTTCTTCTAACAGTTACTCTTGAAAATTCTACAAAAAGCGAAACTAGTGGAGTGAATATAAAATTTTGTGAAACAAACCAAGTGTTTTTAATTAATTACCTATTATTCCACAATATTTCACCACGAGCTAAATGAGAAAATCATTCATGAAAAAAAAAGATGTGTAACGAGTTTTAGAGATTAGTAGAAGGTTATCAGGATCGTCATTTATATTACGGTTTTCTGTGACAATATCATTAAGATAACAATTGTATTACATCTGTGTGTCATCTGCATACAGGTTACAAGTACAAAATTTTAAAATGTCAGGAACGAATGAAGAGTAAGATGCGGCACTTGTAAGGAACATAAGGAATGAAGCCATGGAACTTGCATAACTATCCCTGAAACTAAGCTGGACTACTATCTGAAGGAAGCTAAAAATGAGAGTTGTGATAAGTGGGCATTTTATAAGTGTTCTTCGTCTGAGCTTATAAAATTAAATAAAAAAATGGGTCGGTGGAAAGTGAAAACATTTCATTAAGAGCTGAAATCAATGAAGTTAAATCATCCCATAACGTCATAAAAACTACTTTTGACATGCTGCACGAAATTGAAGAGCAAAAAATTCGCGCTAAGAACATTATCATATATAACCTTCTCGAGCCAGCTGGTACAAATCAAAACGAAGAAGACAAAACCGCGGTAATAAAATTGTTAAGGTCTGTTGATGTTTTAGAAGACCCTATTAACGTATTTCGTGTCGGTAAAACATCAAATAGACACCGTCTTCTTAAAGTAATTTTATCTAGCGAAAATTTTGCGACACAAATTTTAAAGAAAAATAAACAACTAAATGGGGGTATTAAAATACGTTCTGACCAGACATCGGCTCAGCAATCATATATGAGAGAATTGCAAGCGGATTTACATCGAGCTAAGAAGGCAGGGGATGAAAACTAGACAATAAAATAATATGTTCACGGAATTCCACAAATTATTAAACGACCTTCTCAGCAGTCAATAAATATTTACTAACAAAATGGACTTAATACAAAAACTAAAAGTTATCGCAAGGATAGTGGTGTTCTAATTACATTAAAACATACAATATTCTGTCAGTTGAACATTCAATTCTAAATGCTGATATAGTTGCTATCGAAGCTACAATTTTCAAAAAGAAAATCTCTATTATCTGTACATATATTTGTCCAGAAACCGTTTGCGAACACTACAATATGTTCTTTGAATACACTGCACAAAACTTAGATATGGATAATTTTATATTAGTTGGTCATCTTTACCTAACTAATTACTATAGTTATTTATACCATAATAGATCTTGCAACTTGTAAAGCCGTTTTTACAGTTTTTGTCTATTAATAATTTGAAACATCATAATCTGATAACTATTGCAAATAATAGAATTCTTGATATGGTTACCGTATCCGAAAATATTAACTGTACAGTCGCCAGATGCGAAGATGTACTTGTAAAGGAGGACCGGCACCATCCTGCTTTATCAGTAAACATCTATTTGGGATCCACTGTAAGCTTTTCAAAGCCAGAAGTAAGTGACTACAGCTACAACTACAAGAAAGCAGACCTACCGTCTCTGTATTCGGATATTGCAGCCACTGAGTGGACAGAAGTTTATCGCGTTTCAGATACGAATGTTACCTGTGACATATTTTATGATATTGTATACTTCTCTCGCTATTACCACGACAGACATTGAATGATACAAAATTAATTTGCGTGTTACATATAGTACAACTAGCAAAGCAACACTAATTGAAATGAAATTATTTCTGTTAAATAAACTAATAAATGACAAATGTAGCAGTTGGTTGGAAATGGAATTTGTTAATGAAGAATAATTATTTCTTTGAGCATTACTGCACCATTGGTAAATTTAAAGAGAAGAAATTAACCGATCCCCGATAAATAAATCCGACAATCAAGCAATAAATAAGACATTTATAATGGCGGAACGATTGCGGAGTTATTCGTTTAGAAAGCAGGCCAAAGAAAATGCCAAATAGTGATTTCTGTAATAAATCAAGGAAATTCGGTGGATACCAAGGAAAAGAAACCCCTGGTAAGCCAAGCCCGTACTACGCATGCGGTAGAGAAAATGTGTGTTGGGATGCGGAAGACCAGGACATTTTTAAGTAAACTGCAATCGAGAGGAGACATTTTTTTGTTAGTATTATGGAAAACTGGGTGTGATGACCGGAGACTGTACCTGTCGCAATAATAATAATAATAAATGCTTTATTCAAATAAGGGACATTACATAATACAAACATAACAATAATTAAATTTATATAAAGTACGTCACAGATTGAATGCGTCATTAAAAGAAAACTACATAATAGTAATAAAGAAAATAGTATTAACTGTACTTATACAAATAAAGTAAAATATCGGTGT
Organism: Ontholestes murinus; assembly: GCA_963969525.1. Lineage (NCBI taxonomy): Eukaryota > Metazoa > Arthropoda > Insecta > Coleoptera > Staphylinidae > Ontholestes > Ontholestes murinus. The sequence continues at coordinate 43,800,388 of OZ018389.1, read as the reverse complement.
TATATTTTATTACAAATATCTTAAGCATAGTACTCTGCAATTGAATACAATTCTTTATTTATAAGAAAAATCTTTAGATCTCTTTTAAATTTATTAATCGCTGTAATATTTTTTAAATAATCTGGCAGTTTGTTAAAGATCTGCAAGGATGCATATGCAGCAGATTTCTCAAACAATGTAAGTCTATGAGTTGGGTAAGCATATTTTCTTACATTTCTTGTATTATAGGTATGTTCTCGGACAAGTTGATTAAACTTACTTTTATGCTTGAAATTAAATAATACAATTTCATACACGTAGAGGCTGTAAAACGTCATTATGCCTGCATTACAATATTTTCCTCTACAACTTTCTGAATAATTTAAATTTAATATAATTCTTAATACTCTTTTTTGAATTAAAAATATATTATTCGCACGACTTGCAGATCCGTAATGAATTATTCCGTACCGTATTAGGGTTTCGAAATTCGATCGGTATATTGTTGTTAGAGTATCAGTATCTAATACCTGCTTTAAGACTCTAAAAGTGTAACATATCGTATTTAGTTTTAATGATAGTTGATCACAATGATAAACCCAATCTAAATTGCAATCAATTATCATTCCCAAAAATTTTGTTTTACATTGAACTTGTAATATATTATTATTTACTATTATCTGATCTATTGTATTATTTTTAGTTTTGGTCTTGAACACTATTATGTTGGTTTTTTTGTTATTCATAAGTAGTTTATTTGTGATCATCCAATCTTCCGTATAATTTAATATTTCTTTCGTTTTGTATGTTATTTCATCATTACTAGAACCTGATATTAGAAGAGTGGTGTCATCAGCGTATGTAGTAATATGAATATTTTGATTTCTGACAGTTTTAGGAAAATCATTGACATAGATAACAAATAATAAAGGCCCCAGAATACTACCCTGTGGCACCCCTATATTAATTATTTTTTGATTAGAAACGTTATTATTAATTTTTGTTTTATGTCTTCTGTTTGCTAAGTATGAGCGTAGTAAGGTTTGTCCGATACCTCTAACACCATAAAAGTCAAGTTTTTCTAGCAAAATGTCATGGTTTACTGTGTCGAATGCCTTGGCTAATAATAATAATAAAATAATATAGAGGCAAGTTCTAGACACACCGGCCACCGCTTACCTAAAACCTCACACCACTGTATGTATATCGATAAATAGAGACGACCCTCGACTTTGCATAACAATTTAGATTCACCAATGAAAATGCCCAGCTTTAATAGACACAGGAGCAACAGAGAGCTATATAGGTTGGAACGTCTAGCAACATTTTCAGGAAGGTAACCATCAGCTAAATGTAGAAAGTAGGAAGATGCTAAGGCTGGCAAATGGTTTGTCTACTAGAACCGAAGGAGAAATTATATTTCCAGCCAATATGACAAATTACAAATATGAGGTAACATGGTTCAAGCTTTTCAACGGATGTCGTTATAAGACTGGATTTTTTAACAAACCCCAAGCAAAAATTTACACCGTACGCCGAGAAATAGTGTTGCAGAGAGATGTCAGCAATAAACGTTTCAACGTGAACTGATATGAATTGGCTGGTATACAAGAATTATTAAGTGACCAACAAGATAAAGTAAAAAATTTTTTGGACCAATATACCCAACCAGCAAAAAATAAAATAAGTAGTAATAATTATTTACCCAAGGTATTCTATTATTCAAGGTATAATTGATGCCGAAGAACCCGACCCGGAGAAAGTCCAGGCTGTCACCACCATCGAACCTACGAAAACCGCCAAAGCAGTAAGAATATTCTTGGGAATGGCATCATGTTATAGAAATTTATTCCACAAATTTCAACCATGGTACAACCCCAAACGACCTACTAAAGAAGAAGCAGCGCTCAAGAACGCTTTACAGAAATTGAAAAGAGCTTTAATCTCTGCACCTAGCTTGCTCTGAGTTTACCAAACCGTTCAATGACCTGACCGATGCAACTCGAAACTCCAGGAAGGTCACCAAAATATAATAGCCTACGTCAGTTGTACATTGTCGACAGCTCAGAGGGATTACTCAGTAATATGTTATGTTTTGTAATAAATTTTGATTATTTTGACTGGTTTGATGGGTGATCCAATCCAATTTTTAATTAATTAATTTCTCAAACAAATTTGGTATATAAGACTCGGGCGTACATCCTCGCTAATAGACAGCGACTTGATATTTCCTGTCTCAAATATCCCCGGTTCTCGGCATTACTCCCCCTTCAGTAAATCGGTGCCCCAACGATTACATAACCATCTTAGACTAACCTAACCTATAGTAGTTAGGGCCTCTAGAGTCCACACTACACCATCACTTGTTGAGACTGTTTATTGTGAGCTACTTATGGATAGATGGTACTGGCTTCCCAACGACTTGCCAACCTGTCCCCCTTGTTTAGAGTACGGACATTAATAGATTTCCTTCCAAATTTTCGGGGTCAGGATTGTTGCAAATGCTCCGATGCTGGCTACTGGGTAAGCTGCATCCATTCATGTAAGACCCTTTCTGTTATTTTGGTGCAACAATTGTGTTGTGACACTTCAACTTCCTACGTTCAAAAGTCGCCTCACATCCTCCAGGTCCTAATGGTTTAATACCAGAAACTAAAGGGGATTTTAGAAGAGGGGTGGAACAAGAGAACAAATATTTTTAAGACAAGCTTATTAGAAAGAGTAATGATAGAGAGAATGATGGAAAAGAGAGCATGTCTGAGGTAGTGTAACAGTATTCATGATAAAATTAATATTTAGAAAAATTAATTTCTATGAGTGTTCTGCTCTAAAATTTTACACTATAAATAATATAATATTATTGCATAACATATTTCGAGACGCGGTTAAAGAACGATAAGATCACAAAAATGTTACATTGTGCTGAATATAAATTTAGACATTTAACGACACCTAACAGTTAGGTAATTCAATGCCTGGCGGTGCTTTAGCACGAGAAGTAGGTATTTTAACCGTTAGCTGATAGTTTTTACATTATGTATAGTATAAAATAGTTCAGACCACCAAGAAACGAAAATTGGAATATTTTGAACATATTATGCGGGGAGAATGATAGTCTATTCTACAATTGATCATACAAGGAAAAATAGACGGTAAACGATCATGTTGGCGACGAAGAACTTCCTTGCTTAAAAATCTACGAGAGTGGTATTAACAGACATCTACCGAACTATTTAGAGCTGCTGCATCTAAAGTGAAGATTGTCATTGCCATGTAGCTAACCTCCGTTAGGAGACAGCACCCTAAGAAGATAGTGTAAAATATGAGTGCTGAACGCTCATAAAAATATTTTTTCTTATTATATACTTTATTATTATTGTATGATTTTTGTGTGGTGAAAATTATATCTCTATTCTGCATCTATAGTTTTATTTGTCCCATATCAACTTTCTCACTATAACTAATATGTTAAGTAAATTTGAGGCCATATGTTTGCGCCATAATCGCCCTACATTCACACATGTCAAGTCTCGATATAATCAACATAATAACCAATAACAGTACAGCACCGTTAACATATACTTCATTCCCATTTCCGACAATATTTGCCTGTACTTCGCTGCAACAGCGACGGAATCGATCCCTATGGTATCCTTTTATAGGCCCCAAATATTACAATTAAACCTAATACTTAACTTATCTTATTGATTCTTGGGCATTCTTAAATGAGGCATGCTTTCTCTCCCCCGTCGTTAAACGAAATTTTGTATGGCAATTTAAAAAACATCAACCCCATCGCCAAAAGTGAACGGAAATTTTTTATCACATAGGGTGTATAGGATGTTTACAAGTGTCTTAGGGGATAATGGGCAGTGTGAGTTACGCTATTTTTCATTAGTAGAACAGAATCCACTGTTCTTCTACTTCTATTTCTAAATCAGTGGTTAACAGTATTAACGTAGACATTATTTCTGTTACTCGGGCTTCAATTCTATTGTTGTGCATATATTTCTTTCGAACTGTGCTACCTGAAAGGACAAGTTTTTTTTAGATTGTATGGACATATTTTGATTATATTGAAAATTTTCAAATGATGTGTAAACTCATTAAATTGTGGATTTAATAATTGTGGTTCGACAATAAATAGCATGTCAATCTATCAGAATTTTTATTGAGATTTTGAAAAGTGGACTCATAATGTATTCTGTTCTAATCAGACAAGAGTTTTAAAGACGTCTCCTACCACGTTAATGTAACTTCGTTTTTATCGGTTAGAAGTAATAAAGGAAAAGCCGTTAGAAATTACCTGTTCCGCACGATGTACTATTCCTTGGATGTTTGGCAAATTTCCTTATATATGCTTCTGTTTCCAGGGTATCAGATATATACTTGCAGATCTTCTCCACCTCCAGTAGGACGTATATACCGCTTAGAGCTTAAGGTCAAACTCTGCAACATTCATATGGACGGCGACTCGTCATTCGGTAACTATTAATTTTACTTCTCCCCTTTCTTCGAAAGCGATCTCGTCATTATTTGCTCCCTGGGTAAGGTGCCGAAGTAAACAAACAACGAGATTAACTACTTAGACATCAGTTTAGTAAAACAAGACACAAATATACAGTACAAAATATTCCGCAAACTAACACAGCGCATCAATAACTCCTTATAAATCTTACCACCACCCTAAACAGAAACCAGCCTGTATTCACAGCCTGGCGTACAGACTAAATAAGGTTCTATTGACAAATGAAAACTAAAAATGTGTTACATAACAATAATATAAAAACTGCATTCAAAACAAAACACACATTGTAGAATCTGTTACCTATTCTTAACGAACCTTCAAACCCACTACATGAGAGTGGTGTAAACAAATTGTCTTGCGACAATTGCAATACTACCTATATAGAAGAAAGAGGAGGAAAGATTAAAAAAGAGGGTGAAAGAACATAAAAGGAATCCAACAACTTCGAACTTCGGAAAACCTTTAAAGTTCAATAACCATCACTGTGATAACCCTAACAACGTTAATCTGTTGCATGAATTCAAAAAATCATTAAACTCAGTTTATTAGAGAATGTCGGAATTGAGAAAAACAGACACGATCCCCTGACCACTTAATGAACAAATATTCCTAGACACCGAACCAATTTTTAAAAAGTTAAGGCAATTTACTACATATACAACCACACAAACAAGAAATAGAAATACGTCGGTCAGTTAGGCAATAATACTTAATTACTGATAATTTAACCCACAACAGAAATTTTACACAAACCCACTACACTCCTGTCATTTTAATTTTTATAATTTTTAATTTTATCTAGTGAGTTTCGAACAAAATAATAATATTTGTTGAATTTGGTTCTCGTTTAACACGTGGTGAAACATTTTTAATATTAAGGGTTGTTTATAAAAAAAAAATGTGAAACCAACCAAGTACCTTTCTATAAACAACCCTTAAAAATAATAATATTAAACGACATAGTTAAGTACAAAATCAACTATTTTATGCATAAAACAGAAAACCACGAGACTAAACCTAAAAATAAATAATAACACTAAAACAAAATAATATAAAATAATATTTTAGAACCATAAGAACAAAGATACACAATAAATACAACAAATTTATATAAACCCAAAAGACAATTGGATAGTTTTCACTGACAAATACGTATATATTTCCTTAACATATATTTATACACGTACCCACATATAACAATTACACACAAACACAATTCGCGATCCTCACAAAAATGTAGCATCTAGTCTTTTTAACATATTTTTATATATATACATCTTTATTGACAAATATCTACAATAAAATTTAACATTTATTACCTTTATTATTTAAATAATTGATGAGGTGTTAGAATGTTAATCTATCAAAATGTTTTACCACGTGATAGAGGAGAATCAAATTCAACAAATGCATTTTATTTATATAGTCCTCTGTTTTTAATAATCGAACAAACTAATACTTATTAACATATATTTCAATTGTATTGCTTTTAATTTCACTGAAACCTTATTTAGATTCTTAAATTTTCCATTAAAGGCGCATACTTTGTGTTTATAAAATGAAAAGCAAACAATATACTTATTTTTCAGCCTCCATTATTTTAATTAACACTTAATTTTCGTACAGCTAAAAAAATACATAATTGAAGTGTAGGTTTAAAGAAATATTACAGTTGCCACGTTTAAAAATTTACGTACTCCACTTTCTGCAAGTATTATGTTTGGAGTTAATATTCAGTCAAGAGGGTAGAAGCAGCCCTTTATCCCACTCGGCTTATTAATTTCATCTGAGTAATGAATATGCTAAAAGCACTCCTATTTCAATAACGACTAATACTGGTATACATTTTCATTACGCAGCACATTACAATTCCCTGTTCTCTTTAAGGCTGCTACTTATAAATTCTTAGGTTAAGGTAATTACAGTTAAATAGTACAAATGTTAAGGATAAGAGAGATCGTGAAGGGATCTAATGTTTACTGGCAGTCAGTTTACCTAAACGTCGTAACAAATTCGTAATTATATTTTAATCAATTTAATGTGCTTCTACTCCTATTTATAATTTGCATAAATTTCGCATTATTGAAATATTCCAACGGAGATAATATTCCAAGATGTGCAGCTGCTAGTGTAAAAAATAGAACGTAGCTTTTTCGGCGAACGAGGATCATTACCCGCTCCAGGAATTTTCTACGTGACCGAAATTAGATCAAACAACATTTGATATCAATTTACAATAAAAACAGGGTTTTTACAGCATTATTTCATGAATGATTTTCTCATTTACCTCGTGGTAAAACTTTGTGGAATAATAGGTAATTAATTAAAAACACTTGGTTTGTTTCACTAAATTTTATATTCACTCGACTAGTTTCGCTTTTTACAGCATTTTCAAGAGTAACTATTAGAAGAAAACCGGCGATGTTTATATATTAAGGTAATAAGTGATTCGAGAATTAAGGAAGACCAAATCTCTTCGTTGTCGTTAACGATGTGTTTGCCCGATTTTATTGCCCTATTAATTTCAAGGCATTCTCTTAGATTTAAATTAAATCCCTTATTACCTGAGTAAAAAATCTTAAAATTATATATATCTATAAAATGACTATTATTGATACAATGTTTTGAAATACCTATACATTGTTTGTTATATAAAATCGATTTCTTGTGTTCTAGCAGTTTTGTATGAAAAGTTCTTCCTGTCTGTCCTATGTATATTGCATCGCATTGAGCACACTTAACCTCGTAAACACCACACTTGTTGTTTTTATTTACAGGCGGTTTGTTGTTCACTAGAAAATTACTGAGACTTGATTCATTTGTACAAATGATATCAAAATCCTTTCCTTTAATATTATGAATAATTTTATTTGACAAGTCTTTAACATAATTAATTTTATTCCATGTTCTATTATTATTTTCTTGAATATAAAAATATTTCATTAGCTGTTTCTTACGTTTTTTGTTTAATAAGCTATCAATAAGATGGTCGGTGTAACCATTATTACGGGCTATTGTTTTAATTATAAATAATTCTTTATCAAAATCATGTGGGTTTAAAGGGATGTTTAATAGACGATGAATATATGCGTTAAAAGTACTAAATTTAATTTGATTAGGATGATTGGAGCAATTGGGAATTATGGTGTCAGTGAAAGTTTCTTTTCTATAAATATTAAATTCTAATTTATTGTTAATTGTTTTTCGGATGGTCAAATCTAGGAAATTTAGACTATTATTAACTTCTATTTCGGATGTGAATTGGATTTTGGGATTAATAGAATTTAAATATGTTTCAAACGAATTTAGTTGACGATTTGTGCCTATCCATATGCAAAAAATATCATCAACATATCGTCGCCAGAATAAAATATTATTTTTCATTGTGGACTTATTAATTATTGAGTTTTCAAAATGGGCCATGAATATTTCAGCTAATAAAGGTGAAAGGGGTGACCCCATAGGCAAACCATCCGTTTGTGTGTAAAATTTATTATTGAATTTAAAATAATTTTGGTTTAAGCATACTGTAATTAATTTAATCACTTCTGTTTTCTTGTTAACGTCGTTATTTGAGTTATTCACTAGATCTATTAATAGAGGCTTTAAATCTGACATTGGTATTGAGGCGAATAGACTGTTTATGTCGAAAGATATTAATTTAGCACTGGATGGAATTTTTAATGATTTAAGTTGTTGAACTAATTCTATGGAGTTTTTTATGGCAAAGTCTGATTTAAAATTTAAAAATGTTGGTAGATGTTTACTCAAAAATTTACAAAGTTTGTAAGCTGGTGCATAGATGTATCACACAACAGGTCTTGTTGGGACTGTTTCTTTTTGCAATTTTGGTAAACCATAGAGGACTGGGGCTTTAGTATTCATGTGTTGCCCTTATCGGCCTTGGTTAAAACTATGTTATTGTTTTTGATTTTATTTTGAATACTTTTTATGACTTTGAGTTCTGAATTATTTTTATTACAGATTTTATTTTTTAAATTAGTTTTATGATTGGAGATTAATTTAGCAACTTTTAATTTAGTAAGTGATATTGTATTTTCTAATTTTAATTTATTACAAATTAATTCTGCATCTAAACCAACTGTTTCAATTTCTTTATTTGTATTCAGTGTTGGGTTATATTTTAGACCTTTTTCTAATAATGTAGTTTCAGACTTGTCAAATAATACATTTGTGAGATTTACAATTCTAGGATAGAATTTGATATCATTGTACATACAGGGTGACATTGAGTTTTCAGTGTTAGTGGGTAATCTTCGGTTGGAGTTTCGGGTTTCTCTTAGTTGTTTCAACTTGCGTAATTGCTCCTCGTATTGTTTTAATCCTATTTCTCTTGCTTCTTCTCTGCATTTGGCATCTATATGGTCGAATATGATCGGATGTAATAGGTGAGTAAGTCTTTGATGAATGATTTTCCGTAACAGCGACATATCTCTACGTTTATACCATTTTTTCCTTTTCAAAATTAGCCAATTGTGATATGACTGTGTCATACATCTATGAGCCAGCTTACAAACTTTGTAAATTTTTGAGTAAACATCTACCAACATTTTTAAATTTTAAATCAGACTTTGCCAAATTTCCTTGATTTGACCATCCGAGAAACAATTAACAATAAATTAGAATTTAATATTTATAGAAAAGAAACTTTCACTGACACCATAATTCCCAATTGCTCCAACTATCCTAATTAAATTAAATTTAGTACTTTTAACGCATATATTCATCGTCTATTAAACATCCCTTTACCCACAAGATTTTGATAAAGAATTATTTATAATTAAAACAATAGCCCGTAATAATGGTTACACCGACCATCTTATTGATAGCTTATTAAACAAAAAACGTAAGAAACAGCTAATGAAATATTTTTATATTCAAGAAAATAATAATAGAACATAGAATAAAATAAATTATGTTAAAGACTTGTCAAATAAAATTATTAATAATATTAAAGGAAAGGATTTTGATATCATTTGTACAAATCAATCAAGTCTCAGTAATTTTCTAGTGAACAACAAACCGCCTGTAAATAAAAACAACAAGTGTGGTGTTTACGAGGTTAAGTGTGCTCAATGCGAGAACACAAGAATTCGATTTTATATAACAAACAATGTATAGGTATTTCAAAACATTGTATCAATAATAGTCATTTTATAGATATAGATAATTTTAAGATTTTATACTCAGGTAATAAGGGATTTAATTTAATTCTAAGAGAAGGCCTTGAAATTAATAGGGCAATAAAAGCGGGAAAACACATCGTTAACGACAACGAAGAGATTTGGTCTTCCCCAATTCTCGAATCACTTATTACCTGCTGTAAAAAGCGAAACTAGTCGAGTGAATATAAAATTTTGTGAAACAAACCAAGTGTTTTTAATAAATTTCCTATTTTTACAGCATTGTATAAAAAATAACCTTTTTTAAAAAAAGAAAATTTGAACTCAATTTACAATAAATCTTAATACTATTTTCGCGTTTTTTAGTTTGTTACAATTTTATCATACATGTAGGTTAGTATACAAAAAGTATCAAAAATTTACCAAAACTCATAACCAAATGTAACTTCCAAAATCAAATTTAATCATAAATAATGCCTATACATTATTCATGTTCTACAAAATGAATTATTCAATAATTCATTAACTGATACGGTTTTATAAGGTGGTGATTATTATCTGTGTTAATTCCTTTGGGAAGAAAATTTACCAAAATATAGGGGAAAAATTAGATCGGCTGTAATTGAATTAAAATTTAAATTGTTATAATTTTCTAATTTCCTAATTGATTATATTATTCCATTTGTTTTGAACTAGACTATATATTTCAGATTAATAATAACTGACATCCTTTGACCAAAGACAGCCATTTGAGAAGCTATTCGATTGTGGTATTATATAATTTACGTCTGTACTATGTTTTATTTGCATTTTTAAAAAGAGTTCCTTAGAGTGCAAGTGTGGAATATATAAATTTATACATTCAGGTTTTACAGTGGGGAAATCTCCAAGCTTCTGAACTAATATTTCAAACTTAATGTTCAATGGATGATAACTGCAGTTCTTAAATAATGAATAGGTGTTTTTTTACTTAATTGCCTTTAATCTGTTTATTAACACTTAAATTAAAATTGGAATTAGACAAATACCACAATATAGAGGAGGAAATAATAATACAATTTAAATAAAACACTTTATTTGTTAGTATCGCCTAAAGATGTCCCGTCTCTATGCAATTCTTGGTTTATCCCGTACCGGGTGTTTGATTTTGTATATACTTATTGTGTTCTTCTCCTTCGGATGTGCTCACTTTGACGCGGTAGGGAAGCTTGCCTATCAAGATGATCCCAAGTGCTAAAACAGCGGAAGCGTTGATTTTCCATGCTGGAAAGGACTGAGATGGATCTGACTAAGGCAGCATGCACACCCTGCTCGACTGTCGTGTCGTGGCTTAGAGCTTGCACTAAAGCGTACGATGTCCTACTCTGAATGGCTGTAAAGCCACCAGGTAGGTTATATCTTTAACTCACTGCTGTATGTGGTCAAGACGCGATGGCAGTGAGCGAAAGAGGATCTGAACTTAACTGCATGCACTAAGCGAAAGAAGAGCTGCAATAAAAAACTACTTAAGCTAAGGCGGAACAGCATATGCCAAAGGCTTCATGGTTAAAGGGAAGCTAAGTCTTAGTATGCAAGGATACTAGGCTAACTCCGGTTTCAAATAGCCCTCCCGTGGGATGTGGGGCTTTGCTGCAGGTGAAAGTTTAGCAAGGGCATGACTCGGTAATAGGCAACACAAAAGGCCTTAGAGCGTTTCGGTCGAGCGCGAAAGCAAATGACCGAAAAACGTACTCTTTCGGACGGCAGCATACCGAAGGTTACGCCAGCCAATCGTGGGAAAGGGACTGTACAGACTTGTACAGACTTCCACGAGCGGCATGTCACCTCTCAAGCGGGTGCCCTTGAGTGGTGGTCAAAGACCCAAAAACTAGGCACGCAATAGAAGCTTCAACGTTTAGCATCACAGGGGCTATGGAATGGAGGAATTGAGGCAATCATTGGCCTGACACAGCTCACAGACAAAAAGAGGGACTTGTAGCGGCGCACCCACTCGAATTCTAATTACTATTTAAGGTATCGATTAAAACCCCAAAACGGCTTTAATGAGCGTCAAGGAGTTTGGTTAAGGAATATCAGCCTGGTACACGGATGGTGCCAAAAATAACAGAGGTACTTGAATAGGCATTTATGGCCCTAACCACAACCACAGAAGCATCATAGCTCTGAGTACGACACCCACGATACTGCAAGCCGAAGCAATTGCAATTGATATGTGCGCCAGATAATGCCTGGATAGGCACCTAAATGGCACGCATGTATACATTTTCTCAGACAGCCAAGACGCATTAAAGACCATTCAACCCTATAGTCACGGACTGTCTGGGAATGTCGACGACACCTCATGCAACTGACCCCCGTGTGTGTCCTAGGGTACGGAGATATTAAAGGGAAAAAAAAGAGGTGCACATGCCACACCTATAATAATCCGAAGTCTTGGTTATTTTAAAAGCCTTGTATAATTATTTTTAATATAGCCTAGTTATTTAATCATTATGTTTTTTTATTGTTAAGAATTAAATTTAACTTTGTTTTCATTCGAAAATATTTTTTTTCAACTTTCAGTTATTGCAAATTCAGTATTTCTATAATTTAATTAATCACTGAGCTAATGGAATGTTACCGCGGAACATCTTGTAGATATTTTTGTCTTGTCCTTGCTCTAAACCAACGATCGCCAGCTAATTTATTGCTGCCTTTAGAAGCTAAAGAAAATATTGTATCGCGTTACATACGCGAATGACCCTCCTAGGAGTTTTCATTGATATGGTGGTGTGAAATCTATGTTTGGCCCTTGCACTAAAAAAGGTTAAAGACGTATGCTCTAAACATTGTAACTAAAAACACAAATCCGCAAGACAGTCTGCACCCCCATAACTATTTAGCGCCCACGAGATAATTTTATTTGAAATTTGAACCTCCACCCTCAAATAATTATTTTATCACAATAGTAATTAACGTCAGTAATATAATTCCATTTACGATTTCATTGAAAATTCTATCATTGTTACTCGCGTTACCATCAACAACAAAAAATCGATTATCTTACATAGTGTGTATTTAAAATAGTTTTTTTTGAAGAGCATAAATTGTTTGTTTCAATTTTAGTAAAACTTATCGTGATGTTTCATCAATAGTAACAAGTAATTTTGTTAAAATTAAATTTAGAAACTAGAGCATTCGAGTTTTGAAATATTTTTAGTCAATAATAAGCGCGACGGGGCCGTGTTTCATAACAATTATTATTCATTTACATTTTTATTTTAAAGACTTAATTGTTTTTATTCATAGGTAACGTCTGTATTTTAATAATAACTAGAGAGCCGATACAAAAACTTTAAAAATGTGAAAAAAAGCACTTAAATAGGCACCAAATTAAGAGAAAAAAACATTAAAACAGACAATAAAGCATAAAAACCGGAAAAAAGCACTAAAGAAAAGTATATTTTCTTAATATGTAACACGTTTATCAACATATTTTACATATCAATTCTTCTTAAAACTAAAATAAACATACTTTCTTTACGCAATATATAATATTATGTAAGAGTATTTAAAAATTAAAGTGTAATTTTGTATACATTTCAAAATAACAATAACTAAATTGTTTTGAAGCTCTTGTTTCTTAAGGACTGATTGAAAGTCGGGAAAGTCCTATATAACCTTATTAAATCTTTCAAAATTGTTCGCATAGTATCGCAGCATCTAGCCAAGTTCCTGTGGTTAGCACTTATTCATTTCATTCTTCTAGTTATAGCAATTCGTTTCAATCCGTGTGCTAAACTTGTACAATGTGTAAAATGCATTATTAGTAAAATTTTGTAACTTGGTATTGCCTACGGCACAAATACGGTAGTTAAACCATCATTTATGAATTTTGCTATAGTGTCATTATCACTTTTTTTCAGTTCTTTTGAATATATCAAAATATTGTTGGTCGGGATGTCTTCATGCATAATTCTTATTATTAAATGAAATAAGCGTATGTGGTTTTATCCATACCAAAACACATATAATTATTTTTAATAAAATCTTTAATTTTTTGTATGCGCATTTTACAATATTTTTCGAAGAAATATTTAATTAAATGCATTATTTTGTAATTTTCTTAAAGGGATAATCGAATTTAAAAGTGTTTTGCATAAAACTAAATTAAAATTAAATTGTCCATTGTTTGTTGAAGATGGTTCTAAAGATTGAGAAATTGTCTGCTGTTTTTTAATTCAGCTCTGTACTTTCAATATGAAAATTAACGAAAATGATGAAAGAAAATATGTCATAAAAATATAATCTATAAATGATACCCCATCATTTTAATGAAAATTCTCTATATTAGCACATTAGTTTATAATCAGTGTAAAATATTTTATTAAGTATTTATTAAATGTTTAAGAAAATTCCCTAAATTTTAATCCAAAAAAACCATTAAAATAAGCACAAAAAGTCAAAAAAGCAAAAAACTTTTAAATATTAAGGATAAGCATAATGGCTAGAAATCCGCTCTCTAATAATAACTAATTACTTTTTCTAATTGCATTCTTTAAATCAATAAGCAAGTTGTGCAAGCTTTAATTTAAAAATCTGACGGGGAAGTCATATGAAAACTGAAAACCATTTTCAGTATATTTAATTAATTGCTCACTTAACCCGTAACTCTGTAATTAAGATGAGGGATTAGAGATAAATAAGGCCATAATTAGCGGCAAACAAATAACTAACAATATTGAAGAGATTTGGAAGTCCCCGATTATGACGGCCCTTATTACCTGAATGTGTAATCCATATATATTAGTGTAACCTTTTGTACATTATTCATTACTCCTTGATAATGATATTTTGTCGAAACTAGTCGGAGAAAAAATAATAAATATTCTGTGAAACAAACCAAGTGTTTTTAATTTCTAATCGCCATTTTCAGTTTAATTTCTTTTTTTTTTTCTATAAACATATAATCATGTCTATTTCACATTCGTCTAAATTCATATGACCTCGGGTAGGTCCTGGTTTTATTTTCTTTTTATATATATTTTTTTTTTTTACCAATAAACTCCAATTTTCACAATTAAACAACAATTTAAAACGGGTCCATTTATTATACCACATATATATACAAAAATTAACTTAAATATTATTTACAAAAATTAACTAAAAGATTATTTACAAAAATTTCTCGGTAACGCAGTGGTCGGCTGTATACTGGCAACGCCAATGTCCCCAACAAATAGAAGGCACTTTAACAGAAAGTAACATTTAATTAATATTTAATTAAATCAGGTTGTAAATTCTCGGTTGATCGTAGCAAATAATTTCGGTTTGCTTATGCGTAGCAGAGATGTAATTTTACCAGCCGTTCCTTGGGAAAACGCTTATGCATATCGAACGCTTAACAATAGCAGGATTCCCACGAAAGACTACAACACGATTCGCGGACGCGGTTTCGGCTAGTTGCAAGACGCTAATGCGTAGCAGAGTCGCAACTAAGACTTCTTGACGAGAGAACGCTTATACCTGAAAATCAGGCATAGAAATTACTTTTTTGCGTGCGTTTATCCCACGCCATGTACGACCCCTACGCCGCAGTTTCGTCACGCTGTCTTTCTGTGCGTTGAACTGCGCGCGATTCCGCCGTAATCGGGCGATTGAATTTGGAACTCCACGCCACACTCATTCTGTCGCGATCCCGCAGCGCTATCTCGCCAACCTCAAAATATATACGTTTGGAAACGCATGCGCATCGTAAACATCGTTACATACCTCCCGCGCCTAGAGACCGATAATATATTCATTTATCGATATATCCTAGACGGAAAGCCTTTTCGTAGGACATTTTTGTCCATTTGCTGCCAAGTTTTAACTCGGCTATATGTGACCTTCCAATCAGCTGATCCGAAGTATTCACCAATTCCACAATTACAGCTGAAATCATCAGGTGAATTTTATACAGACCAGTGAATTTAAGAGCCAATTTTGTCGAGTATTGTTTGGAGGCGTCTGAAAGATTATTTTGTCTTTTCTAAACTACATCACCTATTCGTGGACGGTAAGCTCTTCTTTTTAAATTGTAGTTGGCTTGTTGATTGACGAAAGCTTGGTGTAAATTTATTCTTACTAGCTCGTTTATTTCTTCCAGTTTTTCCAACTGCTTGTTGTACACCGCTGTTGTAGTTATTTGAACTTCGGATGGATCTGCATCCTCTCGCAGGAAGTTCGTTGCACTTAATTCTCTGCCATAATTAAATATTGCCGCAGCTACGTCGTTCACCCCTGCATATTACTGTTCGGAAATCAATACAAAATCTATATTTACCAGACGGTTTCCGCATCAAGACTTCTGGTGTGCTCCAACTGCTGTTTGATGATTTGATGACACCCTCTATTAACATTTTGTCCACCTATTCATTTATTAGGCCTTGCGTAATAGGATTCCTCGGATAATATTTTTGCTTATTTGGTTCACAATCCTCTTTCAATTTAATATAATGTTCTATTAAATTTCTTTTTAGGCCTTGAGAGATTCCTTTGTTTTCCAGCTTTTGTTTTAGAAATAAATTTAATACTTCCTGTTGAGCCGGTGGTGGATACTGGATATTTCTGAAGAATTTCTCTCGTGATGATCGCCAGGTGTGTTTTGTAGTAGAGTGAGTTTGCGTTGTGCTATGTCAATTTGCACTTGGTGTTGTGTCATAAAATCCATTCCTATTACAATATCCACTAATACACTAACAGGGTTAAGAATATCCTCTAGGTGCTGTGTCCTTCGGTTTCAATAAATTGCCTATCCGCCAGTGTCCCCTTCTTCTTACTATTCTCATTTATCTGGTGCTTATTTTCCCAAACTGTCTGGCTGATGTAGCTCTTAGTTGCCCCGGTATCTTGTAATGCTGCAGTATTTTCCCAGTACCGTAATACTTATGCAAAATCTGGAATTTATTGTATTTGCTGTTATACACATTGTAACAGAATTACTAGAGGTGTTAGCAGGTTTACTTAAGAATCGCCTCCTCGTTCTATCCGGCGGTTCCCGTTTCCCTTGGGACGACAAGTGCAATTCCTGGACAACAATAAGAGCAAAATATTTTATCCTCTTTTTTGCAATGTTTGTAGAATATTCATTCACGAGCTGTGCTTATTTGAACTCTTCTGCAATTTGTATTAGATCATGCAATGTCGAAAAATCCCTCCGATGAATATTCATCTTGTATTCCGGTCTCATCATAACCACCGCGTCTACGCATCATGGTTTGTAATGCGGTGATGAACTCTGGGGCCTTTTCCTCACAACCCTGCGTCCTTTTCTGGTTTTCTTCTTCTACCCGGAATTTAAAACGAGGCGGCAGTTATGTATTTTGCAGGCTATTTTCGAATTTAATCCATGAATTCCAAATTTGTTTATTATTGCCGTACCAAAGGAATGTTTTCCCTTTTAGCAACTCTGGTAACGCCAATATTAAATTATCGCCTTCATACCCAGGAATGAAAGGGGGTCGGTGATTCCATCGAATTTAAGATTCCACTTACGGATATTATCACACATCTGTGCGGCTAGGGACGGCTGGTGTGTCTTCGCTTCCTTTATTGAAGTGTCTCGGTCCACTTCGGATGCCACTTCTCTGTCTCGGGTAGGTCCAGGTTCTATTTTATTTATTTATTTTCTCAATTAAACAACAATTTAAAACGGATTCATTTATTATACCAAATATATATAAAAAAAATTTTTAAAGTTTATTTACAAAAATTAATTAAAGATGTTTCTCGGTGACATACTGACAACACCAATGTTCCCAACAAAAAAGGCACTTTAATAGGAAGTAAGATTTAGTTAATATTTAATTATATCAGGTTGTAAATTCTCGGTTGATCGTAGCAATAATTTCAGTTCGGGACGGGTAAATCGGAGTTGTTTCTTGGGAAAACGCGTATGCATAGCAGGAATCCCACGGAACACTAGCACGAAGATTCGCGGACACGGTTTCGGATAAATGCAAGACGCCGTGTTCAAATTTCAGTTCAGGACGGAAAAATTACAAGACACTTATGCATAGCTGAGATGTAATTTTACCAGCCGTTCCTTGGGAAAACGCTTATACAAAGCAGGATTCCCATGGAAGACTACAATTAGAGTCACGGACGCGGTTTCGGCTAGTTGCAAGACGCTTATGCTTAGTAGAGTCGCAACTAGGGCTTCTTGACCAGAGAACACTTATGCATAGTTGGGCTCAGAGAGACGTTTGATTTTACGGCGGACCTAGCAGATCTTTTATACCTGAAAATCATTCAAATAAATTATTTTCCCACTCCATGTACGATCCCCACGTCGCATTCGTTTTGTCGCGGTTTCGTTATACTATTTCTCTCTTCGGTTGAACAGCGCGCGATTCCGGCATGATCGGGCGATTGAATTTGGCGCGCCACGCCGCACCGGTTCTGTCTCGGTCCCGCCACGTTATCTCTTTCTTCAATTGAATTGTGTGCGATTCTGGCGTGATCTATGCTTTACCGGGCGATCGAGTTTGGCGCTCGTGCTGTCAATACTCTTCGGCGTAGAAAGCGAGCCTGAAAGTATATACGTTTGAAAACGTTGGCAGCCTGCGCCTCGGAAACATCGTTACAAATTCGATTGCATTTCGACAACCATTACCCTTAATCGGCGAGTTCAAGATTCTCCACAGAATAGTAATATTATTGCATCCCAGCATCACGAAGTGCAAACTGTCATTCGGCCACTACTTTCTCCACCAGGTTTCGAATATCGTTTCACTCGGGTTAAGGAATCACACAGGGAGGCCTACATCGTAGTAAATAACAGTGATACTCCGATTATATATCGCGAATTATTGGAATTGCGCGATTATTATGAGCAACAAAAAATCTGAGAAAATTCGCCGAAAAACTCAATACAGGGGAAAACAGCGGGAATTTAAACACACCGAAAAGAAATTCAGAATGTATTTTGATGACAAGGATCCCCAAACATTCCTGGAGAGCGTCGAAAGGGAATTATTTACTATAAAGGAACCTGACTACAAAAGAAAAGCATCGCTGAACGCTGGATCAAATGTCTAAGTCCTAAATTGCAGACTACGATAGTTTTTTTTTTCATGGGAGCATTCAGCTTCACTCTTATACGACGCCATTGATCCAGACGTCACTCAATATGAGGAAACCGCTGAGCTGCTAAGGAAGAGACGACTACACAGCAGCACTACTCTGCATTGATGCAGATGGCACTAAATACCGTAGAAAGGTGGTGTAGAAATGCAGGGTTAATTGTAAATCCGGTCAAAACGGCGATTGTTCCCTTCACTAGGAGACGAAAACCCGATGTCATAAAACCACAACATATGTATGGAATCAATCAAAGTCCCAATCAAAAATGAAGTAAAATATTTAGGGGTCATACTTGATTCCAGATTGAACTTCAACTTCCATCTAGAGAGCATCAGCAAAAAGGCCATGAGAGGACATTTTGCGACCAGAAAAATGGTAGGACGCACATGGGGACTGAGATCCAGTACGACCTATGGTTCAATGAGGACAACGCCCACGGCAGCCATGGAACTCATAACAACGCTACCACCCACTACATCTGTTCGTTATGATGGAAACTAGATAAGCAGCCTATAGAATGCACATAAATTGATACACTGATAAATGTGGGGTCATCAAGACCAGCAACATTTAAAGTACTACAAGAAGAAGATATCCTAAAAATGAGGTCCGCTTTCACTAAAATCGTACTCCCATCCCGTAGATTAAAAACAATCATACCACAGCGGAATGAATAGACAATAGGAACATACTCTGGAACGAGCGCAGGAATTATCAAGGACACAGACGGCGCCAAATACTACAGCTATTATGGCTACCCAAGGACTAAAGAATTATTGGACACTTGGGGCCAACTTGCTAGCCAAACAAGGCATGGAATAACCAAATCGGAATCAGGCATAGGAGACTCTTCCTGGATGGTCCGGTACCTGACAGCATACTGATGCTGTCAAGACTGAGCAGATTGAAACTAAAACAAATCACAGGACTAGTCACTGGGCCCCTGAATAAACACAAACGGCGAAATTACTGTAGAAGAGCTGAAAAGCATCCCCTGGCAGAAACTTCTAGACTTCGTAGAAGACACTGGAGTAAAATATTCAGAGGCGCACAAGAGGACCACAGAGACCCAAGTGCAGGGACGCTAAGCAACTGAGAGACTGCATCAGGATATGGGTTTTCGCCAATTGATGATGAATAAATTCGCTAAGATAGCTGTATTTCGAATAGAAAAGCATTCTACAGGGACACAAAAATAGGAACCCCAAGAGACAGCAATCCCCTAAACACACCCCTCCTAAAAAATTCCCTATCCAAAAAATTATTGTTCCCCAAATAAACAATATCTCGTCAAAATAACTGGCCGATATCTCCTCAAAATAATTGTCGTCTCCAATCTCATTATCATCATCTCTACCACCACGTCAAAACCGACGAAATACGCTACTTGTTTCACCACCGAGTAAAAACACTCACAGACAATTGCTGTCAACTCAATATCCGGAAACACATCATAATCGGCCGAAATCACCACCTCTTCCTTTTTGCCTGAAATGCAAAAAGGATTATAACTGACACCATCAATGCAGGAATATGCCAGGAAATGAGATAGAGGGCGGCCAGTAGGACCAATAGGAATTAAATCCTCCAACAAATAATAATAATAATAATAATATTTCTTATACAAATTAAATATTGAAATTTCTAGTGCAGTGTTAATGATAATAATTTATGAGAGAAATAAATCTCTATGAGCTTCTGCACTAATGTTTTACATAATAATGATGTAAATACTCCAGCTAACAGTTAAAACAACTACTCCCCGTACTAAAGCACCGCCAGGCATTGAATGATATAACTGTTAGCTGTCGTTACATGTCTAAAATTATATTTAGCACTATGTAACAATTTTGTGGTGTTATCGTTTTTTAACCGAGTCTCGAAAAGTGTTATGTAATGACTATCTGCAGACACGTGTTTCGCTGTATCACAGCTCATCAGTGCAGCTATGTCATAATTACGTGCGTCCTTCCTGTTGGAAGGCCGCCACGAGAATGAATCAATTCCATTTAGAATTGAAACATTGCCGATGTTCGATTTTCGAGGCCCGTTTAAAAAACTATATCACCACAGACAAAAAGGCCCGCTCTTGGCATTTAAATATACAAATTAAATATTGAAATTTCTAGTGCAGTGTTAATGATAATAATTAATGAGAGAAATAAATCTCTATGAGCTTCTGCACTAATGTTTTACATCATTATTATGTTACATAGTGCTAAATATAATTTTAGACATGTAACGACAGCTAACAGTTATATCATTCAATGCCTGGCGGTGCTTTAGTACGGGGAGTAGTTGTTTTAACTGTTAGCTGGAGTATTTACATCATTATTATGTAAAACATTAGTGCAGAAGCTCATAGAGATTTATTTCTCTCATTAATTATAATATTTCTTTATTGTCCAACAGATAAACCACAAGAGGACATAATTAAGTACATTAAACTATAAAAAATTAAACATAAATTACATTTCATAACATAAATTATAAATGATTTGTTTCTACTTCTAACTTAAAAACTATTTGACATGATGTTCGCATTTCTACTCATGTGCATTATTGGGGCTCTTAACAAAACATTAGTTTTAGCAGTAGGCGTAAAGAAAGTTACATGTTGTCGCGCTGTGAGGCGTGGAATATTAAATTGAACCAAGGAAAGTAACTGGGGTGAATCTATTTCGTTGCTTATTAATTTCATCATGAACGATCCACTGGCTTTGTCTCTTCGCGCAGATAGTGATGTACAGTTATGCGTTTCTAATAATTGTGTGTAATCAACAGCTTGATCTGAATATATTCCATCAATTTTGAAACTGAGAAATTTCAGGAAACGTTTCTGCACCCGCTCTATTGTCAGGGACCCGCTTACATAATATGGATACCATATAATTGAAGAATATTCTAGCTTGCTACGAACTAATGTAAAATATAAAATTTTCAATAAGTTATTATCACAAATAGAACCTCTACGACTATGAAAGGCCATTGATAAGCAAAACGCATTGATAAACGAACAATCATTACAGTTAGTGCCTAGGGCAAGAATACTCAAAACAGTAAAAATAATTATTGTAGTATAACACCCCCTCGCGATAAAGATCGTTTAGGTCAACATAACAGATCTTCGCTTCTCTCATCAATCAGTCAGCTGAGAAGATTGATTTTACTTATTAATCTCTAAGTAATGCTAAAGTTATCATATGATGTCATTCTGGGAATTTAATTCTTCAGAAAATACCAAGATTTCATCGATTGTCATTATTATTGCATCACATTAGAACCGACCTACTCCAAACGATCTTTAGGCCCGAGAAGCGGCCACAAAAACAAATCGAGACAACAAAAATTTCCATGACCTTATACATCGATTTTCAAGACTTATCTCACTAGATTCAATTCAAACATCAGCCTCACTACACAGAACACCAATTTCAGTTAAAACATTCCAACCATGTCAGCACGTGAAATTATCTTAAGTCTCCAAACAAGGGATAGGAAATTAACCACTTAGTTCAAGAACTACTTAGTCAGCCACTAAAATTATACGGGCTAATTATATTGCATAAACCTGACAATCTAATGAGATCAGTAGTCTCTTACATCAATGCTCCCTGTGGACTCATCTTAAATTTCAAACCGAAATATTCAATAAAAATAATCTAGCAATTAACAAAATATCTAATTTCAAAAAATCTGGTTATTATTTTTAAAATTGCTATTTTACTTAATTGTAACATAAACATAATTAAAAAGATTATTAACAAATACACCATTAAACATCTCTATCGCTATGGAACACAAATTTTCAGTAGAAAACACTAAATTATTAAAACATTCAACCGATAATAAATTAAATATGCTGGAAGCAATTGAGATGAAGAAACATAAAAAATAGTTATTGAATTTTGATCTTAGTCCTTTAGATAAACCATTACTTGCAATTCATCCAATTTTAAATTTTCCCAAAACATATCTTTTGAACCCATTCCAATTTTTCAATTACAGTGCACGCCGCTTAATGTGATCACAACGGGACTCGGGGTTTTTGATAACAATAACCGATTGATAATAATAGCCGAAATACAAAACTTTATTTTAAATAAAAATATATAACGTAACAAACTATAATAACGTAACATTTTGAATTCTCTACAATTATTTGTTATATAACTTTCATGTTGCTTCAATAGTTTATTAGCAATTGGCAAAAAATATCAAAAATTTCAATTTTTATTTTTTTTCTCGAAAGTTAAGAATTTTATGAAAAATATATTTTAACAAAATTTGTTCAGTTTCTCATTTTCTTTAACTTTTGTTCGAAAAGTTTTGTAATATTTTTCATATTAAAAAAAAATATCGGAAAAAAACAAAAATGCCTCTAGTAAACACCCACTTCCGGTTTATGAATGTTTACCAAAAGCTTTTCAGTTCCCGTTTTTAACGATAAAACCTTAAGTTTAAAGTTTCATCTCAATCGGATCAGTCGTTTTTGAGATACAGCACCCACGGACAGACAGACAGACAGACAGACACACACACAGACACAATTTTTTATATAGGGAAAGTATTGTGATCGTGATTTTTTTTTGAAAATTTTTTTTTGCGGAAATATCCGTTTTGAGGTCCCCTGAGTCCATTGCACTAATTTCTGGAAAAAAAAAAATTGTGTCTCTGTGTGTGTCTGTCTGTCTGTCTGTCTGTCCGTGGGTGCTGTATCTCAAAAACGACTGATCCGATTGAGATGAAACTTTAAACGTAAGGTTTTATCGTTAAAAACTGGAACTGAAAAGCTTTTGGTAAACATTCATAAATCGGAAGTGGGTGTTTACTCGAGGCGTTTTTTGTTTTTTTCCGATATTTTTTTAATATGAAAAATATTACAAAACTTTTCAAACAAAAGTTAAAGAGAATGAGAAACTGAACAAATTTTGTTAAAATATATTTTTCATAAAATTCTTAACTTTCGAGAAAAAAAATAAAAATTGAAATTTTTGACATTTTTTGCCAATTGCTAATAAACTATTGAAGCAACATGAAAGTTATATAACAAATAATTATAGAGAATTCAAAATTGAATAAATTATTAAGAATAATCTTTTTGCATAAACCGCATAGTTTTCGAATAAAATATAGGGAAAGTATGGCCACATCACCATTTTTTTTTTCCAGAAATTAGTTTAATGGACTCGGGGGACCTCAAAACGGATATTTCCGCAAAAAAAATCACGATCACAATACTTCCCCTATATATACTTCGTATATAGGGAAAGTAAAAATGATAACATATACCGAAATCATGATTACTATAAACGATAATTTTTGTATGTAATACTACATACGTTCGGCCCATTCTTCGCAAAAGTGATAACAATATCCGATTGATAACATTATCCGTGATTCTAATAAGCGGCGTCTACTGTATTTTTATTTAGTTAATAATAATTAAGTCGCCCAATTTTTTTTTAACTTTTGCATTTATTTATTTTGATGTCAATTCAGTATTGAAAATGAACACATCGTATTCCAAATGTACATATAGTGTAAAATAAAAACTGTGAGTAAAGTATATATTTTTAAATACTATTAAAAATAGTCTTGATTCAAAATTCATCTCTTTCGACGTGACCAACCTTTGTACAAACGTACCTGCACGTGAAGCCCGTGAAATAATCATAAATAAGCTTAACGACAATAAAACGAACCCACTAATAATAGACAACGTCTGGCAATGGGCAACCTAATAGCCGAACTATTTATGGACCACCTCGAAAGTAAAATATCAAGTTTACCATGTTTTAAAAATTGCATTTACTGGTGGAGATATATAATAATAATAACAATAATTTGATGTTGCAATACCTTTGACGCATAATATCAGCAAAACAGAGGCTGAAAAAATAACCAAGTATGAAAATCTGGCGATAGAAATAAAAACCATCTGGCAACTAAATACAAACTATCCCAATTGTAATATCCTCTAACGGTGTAGTTTCACAGAAATTACAACAAAATCTTGAACGCTGTGAACTTCCAAAGAAAAAAAAATGTTAAGTAGGAAAAATTAATTTAAATATTCCGGAAAAAATTCAAAAATACTGTTATTATACCTCAATACTCAATACTGAATTACAATCATATTAAAATCAAAATAATTTTGTAAAATGTATAAGTAAATTAATATGTAAAACACGCCGGTAGTGGCGCATTCGGTTACGGCCCGGAACTGACGTGCATCAACGTTGGTTCGGGTCAGTAGTTGGATGGGTGACTCGTACCATTCACCATTGGAATATAATTAATGGTGCTTTAGAGTGACGAGGCGATCCTTTAGAGTAACAAGCTCATTTACACACACCAAAATTCACAAATAACACATGGCGGAAGGACCACATAGTCGATAGCCAAACACAACTACTACTACTACTAATGAGGTAATAAATTATGTATAAATATGTATACGCACTGATGATGTTAAACTGTTAATGACATTTTAAATTATTTATACTAATATCTGCAATTATGGCTATATGATTCTTTCAAATGGTATGGAATAGCATAATAAACTTTATAAAATTTATAAAAAAAGTGAAGTTCGATGTTTAGAGGCGATATCATCGATGATATCTTAATAACAGTTATAGGTACAGATAGATAATTGAACACATTTTTAACTAGTCTAAAACAACAACATAATAATATTAAATTTACAATGGAAACTGAAATATATAACTATCACAAACGTAGAAATCAAATATGATTTTTCAATCTATCATAAACCTGCACACAGATACTACTATTAAAATTATACATAATTTCATCCAACATCTATCTATCGTCATCGTCTAGGATAAAAATACGAAAAACGTTTCGAAAATCTACAACAATCAGTCTTACTAAGCCTACAAAACAAATCAGTTATTGAAACAACTATTTTTCTGGTTAATACCTCAACAAACAATTAATTATACGAAAGTAATTTTCGTATTACAAATAATACAGTTATTGACCATTTCATTAGAGTATTCCATTGTTTATTATTATATGTTTTACTTTGAGTTTAGATGGAATAAATTTGAATGTTTTATGTGTGAGCGTAGATTGTTGTAGGTGTTTATTGGGTATTTTTGGTTTTAAATTTGTCTGTTTGGAGGGCAGTTCATGCATCTTAGCAGGTACACTCCTCTGTATTTATTTTTAACTGTTATATCTTTATTCTTCTTTAATTTAAGTTTAATTTTTTAAGGAATTTTGCAATTTTTTCACTTAATGGACCATTAAATTCCGGTTGACAAGGAAATATTTTTTTTTGTTATAACCGTTTCTGATTGGTATGTGAAAGATTATATTTAATTCTTTTTTTATAATTTTGAGTAGACATTGGTAGTGATAATTGCCAATGTATCATAGATGATGACGATAGATAGATGTTGGATAAAATTATATATAATTTTAATAGTAGTATCTGTGTGTGCAGGTTTATGATATATTGAAAAATCATATTTGATTTCTATATTTGTGATAGATCTAAAAAGTTAATTAATTTATATATTTCAGTTTCCATTGTTAATTTAATATTTGAGTGGTGTAGATTCATCGATACTCGTTTTTGAACTTAAGTGGTATATGGTAAAGATAGTACTTCCAGTAGTAATTATATTTATTTCTTTACTAGTTTCGAACCATTAGACGGCTCATTATCAGCAGAAAACTATAAATAAATAACAAAAGTAAACGATATATATTTTTTTTTTAGATTATGTTAGTAATTTAACTATAAATTGATTTACTGAAATAATATATATAAATATATGATTATTATCTAAATTAAAAATGAATACAGCAAATTATGAATATAAAAAAGTTAGATGATATTTACAGGTGTTTGATGATATTTATAAATGTAGTGATGTTTTATATATGTTAAAACATAAAATAGTTATAATAATTAATCAAATAAATAAATTTACACGTCTTAATCATTAAAAGGAGCGTAAATAATCTCATTCTTCGTAAGCAAAAAATTCTAATGAAAATGCAGACTAAATAAAAATTCTGCAACAGACAAAATTAAAATGGATATACTGATTAATTGATTAACTAAATGTAGTATGATAGTGGTGCTGTTTACCTGAATAAAGTGTAATAGATAACTGTGAAAAGAGCACGATAATAATATGATGCGACAGTCACTTCGTCGTAGTTAAATAAAATACGTGTAAATAAAGTATGTTTGCGTTTGTGTGAGTGTGCGGAGCGGGGGAAAGAGTTGGTTGCTAACCATATTGAATTAATTATAGTGTGTAGAAAGAAAATATTTTATTGTAGTAGAAATAGAAATTATTTAGGATCAGTATGGAAAGGATCTAATAAGCTATAATATAGGGGGTAGATGAAGTTTGTGTTTTATCATTTAAGCATTGTAATGAACGGTTAGATGCAATAAATTTGTCTATTTCATAATTTTCAAGTAGGAGTAATTTAACACATTTATTAGTTTGATGAAGAATATTAATGTTTTTGGGATTATTGCAAGTATGGTTGTATATGAAAAGATGACGGCCAAAATTAGAGTGGAGTTTTTGAGATAAATGTTCTTTTAATCGAGTTTTGAGTGCTCTACTTGTTTCACCGATGTAGGTGGCTCCGCAAACATCGCAAGTCAGTGAGTAAACACCGTTTTTGTCAAGTTTGTTAGTTATATCTTTTGAATTAGAAAGCAGATTTTTAATGGTGTTGTTAGTTTTATAAGTAGGAGTGAGGTCATATCGTTTGAAAATATTTCTAATTTTATTATGTAGGTTAGAGTGTTCAGTGAATTTTCTGTATTTAGGAGGGGAGGGAGAGTCTGGATGGTTGATAGAGATTAAGTAAGGTAATAATTGAAGGTTTCTTTTTTTGTTAATTAATGTATCAATGAGACTAGGATTGTACCCATTATTGTATGCGATTTGTTTGATAATATTGGTTTCTTTTTCAAAATCAGTTGGTGTTAGTGGTGTAGTAAATAGAAGGTGAATGTAGGCGTGGAAAGAAACTAGTTTATGGGATATATGATGTGTGGAGTGAAAAGGAATAATGGTGTCGGTTTGAGTAGGTTTGCGAAAGATGGAATATTGGAGTTTCATTTCGGAATTTTTAGTAATTACTAGATCTAGGAAATTAAGGCTGTTGTTGAGTTCGATCTCTATATTGATTGTAATGTTAAGATGTATATTGTTAATAAAGTTTATAAAGTGTTGTATATCAGTTAAATTAATGTTACCTTTCCAGATGCAAATGACATCGTCAACATATCTGCCCCAGAATAAAATGTTTTTAGCTAAAGAGTTATCAAGTATGTTTTTTTCCAAGTTGTTAATAAAAATATTGGCTAGTAGTGGGCTGATGCTTGATCCCATCGGTAATCCATCTTCCATTTTATAATAATTATCGTTATAAAGACAGAAGTTTTGTTCAGAAATCAGTTTGATTAATTTCAGTATGTTATTTTGATCATTAATGTCTGTAATATTAATTGGAAGGAAGTTTTTAATTAGTTCTAAGGTTTCGGAGATAGGTATGTTAGTGTACATGTTAGTGATATCAAAGGATTGTAAGGTATATTCTGTAGGTGGTGAGAGATTATTTAGTTTTTTAATAAGATCAATTCTATTGTTAATATCATAGGAGGGTTGAAATTTAATATGTTCTTTAAAAATGTAATTAATTTCAGAGGCTAAAATTTGAGTAGGAGTGTCAAAAGTAGTGTTAATGTGACGTATCTTGACGCCGGGTTTATGAAGTTTGGGTTGTCCATAAAGTAGGGGTGGTTTAGGATTCATTGGCGTGAAGGTGTGTTTAGGGTTTTTAATGCTGGAATATTTTAATAAAGTTGGTTTAGCAAGTTTGATAACATTTTTAGTTTTGTTAATAAATTTTGGTGTGTAGTGTAATGTAATTATTGTCGTTAATAAATTTAAGAATGCGTTGATTATAATCAGTTTTGTCCATAATAACTAATCCCGCATTTTTGTCTGCTGTAATAACAATTAAATTATTATTTTTAATTTTCTTACGTATGTTATGTATAAGTTTCTTATTGCTATTGTATACTGGTATCTGAGTTGGATTATTAATTATTTTCTTTTCTTCATTCTTAAGAAGTTGAATGCAATCACCTCGGATGGAATTTTCTTGAGGGTGGCCTTATGTTGCGGCTTCAAGTTTGATAGCGAGAAGAGCTAAATTAGTCGGTTTCAATTTTGGGGCGAATTTATGTCCTTGGTTAAGAAGTGTAGTTTCCTTGGTGTTGAATAAAGTTGAGCTGAGGTCAGTAATTCTAGGGTTAAATTTGTGGTCGGAGAAATTCGATTTTAGTTGTTGTAGTTTATTCTCTTTATAAAGTTGTTGGTTAAGTTTACCGTAGATATATTTAAGCAAAATATTTGTGTGGTTCAGTGAGCTGTAATGTAGATGCATTTCATTTTTCATGATTTTCTTTTGAAATTGTTGTTGAAGTGTGTTATTAAATTTGTAATGTCTTTTCATTTTGGTAAAATTGGGGGTTAGATTTTCTTTGATGCAGTGTTTAATGAAATATATATGCATAGTTGTTCGTTGTTGTTTAAATTTTAATGATTTATAGTATAGAATCAAATTCGCTGTACTTGCGGAGTTAATATCTGAGTGGTGTAGATTCATCGATAATGGTTTTTGAACTTAAGTGGTATAGGGTAAAGATAGTACTTCCAGTAGTAATTATATTTATTTCTGTACTAGTTTCAAACCATTAGACGGCTCATCATCAGCAGAAAACTATAAATAAATAACAAAAGTAAGCGATATATATTTTTTTAGATTATGTTAGTAATTTAACTATAAATTGATTTACCGAAATAATATATATAAATATATGATTTTTATCTAAATTAATAATAAATACAGAAAATTATGAGTATATAAAAGTTAGATGATATTTACAGGTGTTTGATGATATTTATAAATGTAGTGATGTTTTATAAATGTGAAAATATAAAATAGTTATAATAATTAATCAAATAAATAAACTTACACGTCTTATTCATTAAAAGAAGCGTAAATAATCTCATTCTTCGTGAGCAAAAAATTATAATGAAAATGGAGACTAAATGAAAATTCTGCAACAGACAAAATTGGGAAAATTAAAATGGATATACTGATAAATTGATTAACTAAATATAGTATGATAGTGGTGCTATTTACCTGAATAAAGTGTAATACATAACTTTGAAAAGAGCACGATAATAATATGATGCGACAGTCACTTCGTCGTAGTTTAATAAAACACGTGTAAATAAAGAGTGTTTGGGTTTGTGTAAGTGTGCGGAGCGGGGGAAAGAGTTGGTTGGTTACCATGTTGAATTAATTATAGTGTGTAGAAAGAAAATATTTTATTGTAGTTATATAGTGTGTATAAAATGTTATGATCAGTAAGGAATATTAGAAATTATTTAGGAGCAGTATGGAAAAGATCTGATAATCTATAATATAGGGAGATAGATGAAGTTGGTGTTTTGTCATTTAAGCATTGTAATGAACGGTTAGATGCAATAAATGAATGAAACTTGAAAATTATGAAATAGACAAATTTCATCATTTCAATTATTAATACCGTTATTGATTAATGGGAAATATTTAAAAAAACAGTAGTACCGCAACTTAAAACTAAAATATTTTTTTTTAATTGGAGCATCCAATAAAAATTAAAAAATATTACTTGAAAGACC
Source organism: Ontholestes murinus (assembly GCA_963969525.1). Classification (NCBI taxonomy): domain Eukaryota; kingdom Metazoa; phylum Arthropoda; class Insecta; order Coleoptera; family Staphylinidae; genus Ontholestes; species Ontholestes murinus. The sequence goes on along the minus strand of OZ018389.1, from coordinate 43,769,885 downwards.
ATTTAATTGAAAAACTTCTTTTTCTATTAATAATAATTGATATCTTGTACGGTTTTCCAGCAAAAAATAAAGTATGAATATAGTATGCTCATTATGCACTCGTTAATAAGTAAATCAACTTACATAATTGAATAAAAATTAAATAATATTAATGGATAAAATAAATTGAAACAACATTTAAAACTTTAAAAACAATTTCCTACGCAAAATCTTAATTCAAGCAAGATATCTGTTTGCTCCAAATATGAATATTTATAAACTATAATAAAGTGAATAATTAGTTATTTAAAGACACTGGATAATTATTATTATACGGTTTTTAAACAAAGACGGCCACGAAAAACATGCATTTTCGATTCGATGAAAAACTAGATTTTGTTTTTACTAGATAAAAAAAAATATATTTTATTTTTTTGTAGGAAAACCATATAAAATATCAAATATTAATTAGAAACAAAAAAGTTTTAGAATTAAATGATCTTTCCAGTAGTATTTTTTAAATTTTTATTGGATGCACCAATAAAAAAATATTTTAGTTTTTATGTGGTGGTACTACTGTTTTTATACTTCGTGTCAATTCAAAATGGCCATAATAACTGAAATAATGTATTATATTATAGTAGTTATTAATAATAAATTTCATTTAAATCGAATAAAGCGTTCAATTTTTATTCTAGTGCAATCTGTATGGAATTCGGAAAAAGTCGCCAGATAAAAAATGCATATTGTTTTACGCTCTTTCCGAATCTGCATAAAAGTAGGTGTTTCCATTTAGGATTATCAAGCTGACCCCCTTTACCGGCCTCCCTTGAGGTTTGTTGGACTATTTTGTTAGAATCCCATGTCCCCCTCGAAACTATCAAAGTTTCCATTAACCACTTTAGGTTTCAATCTATCAAAATTTAAATATTTAAAAAAATAGCTTTAGTGTGATTAAATTATTTATAATAATATAATAAAAATTGTTTTAGTTTCAGTAATAAATTTGTTTTGTTTCTCTATTCCAAGACTTATGGTATACATATATAGTTCATATCACAATCAGTAAATTTTAACATTGGAGGTGAAATATTTTTCACGTTTCATATTTTATAAATGCAATTTATAAATCTATAACAATATATAACATAGGTAATATTAATTAAAAACAAATATTTACTCTTTGTGTTTCAAACTATATTTCGGGTTCAATTTTCGCGATAAATTAATAAAATGTTATGAAAAGCTGCGAGCATTTCATATTTATAAATTAAATAGTGACTAACTCCGGCTTTATCATTATTTTTGTTCGAAAAATTTAGATGGGTTTTTAAGACCATTACATCGATTTCACAATTTTTGTTAAGATTAGGAAATTCATTATATTTATTTTATATGTAGGAGAATCGAGTTCAGCGACTTCCAATGAAATTTCAATATTTTTCTGATTTGAACCTGTTCTACATTCTTTCTCTATAGGTATAACATTTAGTATAACATTTATTACTGCTATATTTACTAATTCGTGTCTTTCTGAGCACTTCACTTGTTTCACATACATCGTTTTTGGATTATCTGGTTCACATATCATTTCCACATTATGTCACCAACTTTCACTACATATAAATTTAACTCAAGTGTTTTCACATTTGTTCCTTTGCGCCCAGCGCACTTTAACATATCTATATTCCCTTGTTAACACGTCATCTCCTAGTTTAAACTTAATTTTTCTATGTACCTTATTATTGCGTTTGTTATTATCCTCGATTTTTGATAAATTATTTTTTTACAGTATTTAAATCTTTAGTTTGTCTTGTATCACTATTTGGTGTAATTAACCATAAAATAATCGTGTGGGTGAATCACCCGTAGATGTGTTCTGTATTTTTATAATTTATCAAAAATCCGGACAACAAGGCGGTCACATCTTCCTCTTGAAATTAATTTTTATTAAGCTCGATTTACGTTGGGTGGTAATGTGGTGATGTTAAATGTTCAATATTATTTTGCCATTTCTGAGGAAGCGAACTGTATTCCATTATCGGTTGCATTGGAAATACCTCTGTCCATTTTGAGAGAGCATCTGTTATTATTAAAAAAATAAAAAAATTAAACGATTGTAGAAAATCGAATAATAATGAATGCAGCCGGCCCGTTGGTACACTTGTTAGCGCGCCGACTGTAGTCGGAGGGGTCTTCGGTTCGAATCCGAGCTCGGGCATGGATGTTGTGAGGGTCATCCATTTTCAAATATATTTGAAAAATTAATTACAAACAATCGGTTGTGGCTGAATAGCCTTAGTAGCTTAAGCCAATTTCCCATTCACCACCCCAACCCGCAATTCCATCAAACATCCCCTCGTAAAAAATATATATGAATGCATTCCCAAACTGTTTCTGAAATTCCCCAAACTTACAAAATTCACACAATTGTTGACATAATGTTCAATTTTTCAACATATTTTCTATGTCTTTGTTTAATGATGGCCACCAAAAATAAGATCGAGCTAGTGATTTAGTTTTCACATGTGACATGTAAGTAATTCTTTTAAAATTTCCCGCTGCAATGTTTCCGAGATTATAATTTTATATTTATATCCCCACTATTGTACCCTTTGGTCCATATTTAGTTCCCTGTTTCTTCTGAAATAATTAGTTTTTCCCTTTTCTCGCCAATAATTTAAAATGTCCTTTTTAATTTTTATTTAATTATTCTATAATTACATGTTTCATTCCTACACTCATAATCTCTAACAGGCAATCGCCATAAAATTTCCAAGTTATTGATTTTGTATATTTAATATTAAGTTCAAATCAATTAAGAAAAATGCATAAGGTTAAAGTCAATTTTCTGCCATTGCCGGAATACCCTTCTCGTCCAAAATCAATACCAATGGTTTATGATCTGTTATGTATCTGGATCTGGATCGAGCTTGCCAAAGGTGATCAAATCATTGACCAGAGCACCTAGGCTTCACTTGTTTTATCACTCATTTAGCCACCCAAGGTTACGAGCAAAGGACAGCACAACGATTCGCCATGTTCGGCTAGCATGGACTCTCTAAGGTGGGCGAGAGCTAAGCAGGTGGTTAACACATGTTCCACTGTCTCGTCCTGTCCTCACATGCTCTACATATGGGGGTTTTTACCAGACCCATAGTAAACAAGTATTTCCTTGCTTACAGTGACCCGTGAGGATACCTGTAATAATACGCAGATTCCTCCGGAATAGTCGCAGATAATATTCAGCTGTTTTCAGATTAGATGAGCGCATTGCTTCCTTGGCCTGTCTGCAGCCTGAGGTGTTATCCCAACGTTGTTTTAGCGTCTTGAGAGTGTTCTGTTTGACAATGTCAGTGAGGCATTTCGGTGTTGATGCGATCGGTGGCCTGTACGTGGTATCACTGAGAGCCGATTCAGTACGCGCTAGCTCGTCTGCCTTGCTGTTGCCTTCTTTATTGTTGTATCCCTTGACCTTCCGCAGCTCAAAACTGTTTGATTGTGCTGCCTGTTTCAGGATGTTGTGGCATTATTTTACTAGTCTTGAGGTGATCTTGTGACCAGTTACTGCTAGTATTGCTGACCTACTGTGTGTAAGGATTTGTATGTTCCTATCACGAATGTCACGGTAGAGGATTTCTTTTGCCCTAGGGATGAAGCCAACGATCTCTGCTTGCAGACTAGTTGTGTGCTTCTCTAGGGGTATAGCTAGTGATAGGTTCATTTGTTGCGAGTAAATACCCGCCCCGGATCCTCATTTGGTTTTAGAACCATCGGTGCAAATTCGGAGGGTTTCCCCACCCTCTACACTCCCGGTTCCTTGATTTGTCGATACATTATAGGGTCTGTTGAAGACGTAGCAGGGTAGCAGATTGCACGTCTTCCTTGCAAGGAAGGGTGTCTTCTTGACAGCCTCCTCTAAGAGGTGACAGTGTCCACCAGCTCTGCCTGCTCTGTACCAGAGTGCAACTCAGTTTAGGCGCAGTGCTGCTGCCGTGGCCATCTCCTCTACGTATTAGTCGAGAGGTGGAAGGCAGAACATTGCTTCCATTACTGCAGTGGATGTAGTTCGCATTGCCTCGGTCGTGCTGAGGCATGCTATCCTTTGCAACTGAGTAAGCTGCTTTGCTGAGGTTTTCTGTCTGGCTCTGGGCCACCAGACAAATGCTCAAAAGATTAGCATTGGTTTTCGTACCGTTGTATACAGATAAGTGGTCTCTTGGGAGACATGGGGGCTATGTCTGCCCCAGAGCCCTCCGGTATTGCCAGAGGGAGACACATGCTTTTTTACATTTCATTTTGTGATGTCACGTCAGCTTGCCGTCGAGGTTTATTCCCAGGTATTTGATTTCCGACGACAATCTCAACCGAGTGTTGAGGAGCTTAAGAAGCTTCAGCTTACCTAGCTTTCTTTTCCTTGTGAAGAGCACCATTTCAGTCTTTGGCGGATTTATGGTCAGAGACTGGTAATTACACCAGTGTTCAATTATTTTGAGGGCTTCCTGCATCAAGCTGCATATTACCGTCTCAAATAGCAGGATGGTTATGGCATCTGCATATCCTATGGTGTGGAAGCCATTGTCGTTAAGTCACCGCAGTAGGCTGTCAACAACTATGTTCCACAGGAGTGAAAAAAGTACTCCACCCTGTGGGCAGCCTTCAGCGACGATCTTTCTGACAGTAGAATTTCCTACATTTACTGTGACTGCCCTGTTCTCCAGCATGCTTTTGATTCACCCATTAATGGTGGGGTTCACACCATGCGTAGAGAGGGCAGTTCCCATTTTTTCTGAATGTCATCTTATCAAAGGCACCTTCTAACACGCTACTACTGTGTGCAGAACCGACTCCGTTGATCTCCCCAGAGTGTATGCACGTTGGTTAGTGTGAATCGGATTCGTAATCAAAGCCGTCTCGCGAATTAATCTTTCGCACATTTTTTCTAACGTTTCAGGAGAAATGACGTTAGACTAATCGGGCGGTATGATTTGATTACCAAACCTGGTCGTATAGATTATACACTACCTATACGACCAGGTTTTGCTATGAAAATAACTTTTACTTCTCTCCATGCTAGAGGGATCGCAATATATGCCCTGAAATTTTGGCTAAGTGGGCTGATAATATGTCCAGCTTCCATTGAAGGAGGGTCGGGAATATACCTTCCAGGCCTGGCGCTTTAAATGGTGAGAAGCTTTTGATTGCCCAGGTTATACGTGCTCCTTCCGTGAGGTAGTCTACCGCCTCCCACTCCTCCATTGTCGTGTGGGATCCTTGGTGAGGATCTTTTTGAACCTTGCAGCTGCTGTGGTGGTTTGAACCTCCTCGCAAAAAGACCTCCAGGCTGCCCTTTGTCTTTGTCTTATTAGTTTTTTATAGTCGTGTTGGATGTGTTTATAGACCATCCAGTCCGACTGATGTTTCGATTTCTTCGCTTTATTAAAGGATTTTCCTGCAGCTCTTCTGAGATGGTTCTCCGCACCACCAGGGTGTAGCGTAGGCATTTCCTGTCCGTCAAGCCTTCTAGTTTGATAATGACAAGTTAATATAGTCACTAAATAAAGTCCGTGTTATACAAACAAAGTTAAAAAGTGTTTTATTTGTGAATAATTATGTATAACGAAGTAGAAGCCTCCACCGTTAACAGTCTGTGTTGTTTGTGTCCATGCTGCTTTACATGATGTGATGTGAGTTAGCGTCGCAGCCAACGAGGTGTAGTTTCTCCATCTCACAGAGTAGCACGAGTTGCTAAACTTCATACCGTACAAATACTGGTAATATTTTTTACGCCGAAAACGATAGCGAGTGGCTCTTTGTCTATTTGTAAATAATTTCTTTCTGCTTTTGAAAGTGTCTGAGATGCGTACAATATCGGTCTTACAATCCCCGATTCGTACACATGTAAAAATACCGCAATAAGTCCGCCTTAGGATTAATCAACGATTCAATTTAACGATTAATTAACTTCTCACTTAACCCGTGGTGAGTTTCATTACACCTTTGGGCTATAATAAACTAAAAATTCTTTAGATAGTTTTTTTTGCTTAAATACATTTTCACATTCACTATTGCAGGCATATTTGGTATAAATCGATGCTAATATCTTACCATGTCCAATAGTAAACGTAGTTCAGAAATATTTTTATGCACGGTCAGTTTTTTGTTTAGCACTTAAAAAGGTGAGTGATTTAGAGAGCTTATTTTTATTAATAATATGCCCTAAGTATGAAAAAATTATCATTTTTCCTTTTTAAACTTAAATTGCACTGGTGCTGAACTAACCCAAAAGGGAAGTTTATTATAATTAAATGTACCTCTATGTGCCAATATTGTGGTAAATTTTCGTGATGTTTGATCTAATAAAACTTTATTATCTATTTTATCTAACTTTACTTGTCCACTTATAATATTTAGGAGTTGTATTTTCTTTAACACTTAATCACTCAGTGACCCTTTTTTCCCTAAATCTCTGGCTACTTTATTAGTATTGCAATTTAATTCCTTAAACCATATATTGAATAATTGAAGAAAATCGCGGCCTAGCAAGGATGATCCACAACTACCGACAACGTATAATTGAAATGGCACACTTGTACCACTATATGTTAAATTGATTTATTTTTTTCCTGGAATAGGAATTAGTCTCAGATAATTTCGAAAAGTATTTTTTGCGGAATATCCGAATGCGCCTCTCATGAATCCGATTCCATTTTAAGTTTTACAATATTAATTAAAACATTTACACAAATCGCAAACCTATTTTGTGTTCTTAAATTAATTAGCCCGTTATTTTTATCCAAATATTTGACGGTCTGTTTACATACTGAATTAATGATTCCGCAAAAGTCACACCTGCTGCAAATATACTCTTTATATATGCAGTGATCTGCTCTGTGATTGTTTCTTCCGCACCTGTGACTATCATAACGGCTCATCCACCTTGAAAACGTCGCCTGCTGCGCCTGCCCATTTCTGCGCGGTTGATGCACCATGGCACTACCGCTGCTGCTGCTCTCTTCGCCGCGTTTCCTCTATGTGCCGATAATGACGAAGATTTTTTCTATTCTAACCGGTGGATATCGCGCGGCTCCTTCTTTATGTCTTCCTCCAGTATATAATTCCTATCCGTATATGAATCTATCTCACAAGGCAGTTTTAAGATGTGTTCCGAATCGGTTGTTAATTTCTTTACTTTAGCAGCCCACTCTTTTCTGTCAGTGATTTTCGAGCTGACTAGAATTTAAATCTGAAAAACCGTCCATACACTGGGTTATTTCTTTTAGTTCACTCTATTGCGGTTTTTTTGGTACCAATAGGTTTGATAATAATATCATAACATCCTGCGTTAAACTGTTAAGAATTACGGAATTTGCCACGAAGAAATGATCCATCTTATACTTGCAAATTGCCCACTCTTGATTGTTATGATCGAATTTGGTTAAAATTCCGATAGTCGAAGATTTTTCTTCCGCTATTTTACCGTTTGTTGCATGTGCACGTTAAAAATTTCTCTTTGGTCACTACAATATTACATATTTTAAAATTGTGTTCGTCGCCACTGTAATCTTTTACCGGATGGAAAAGTAAAACACTGCATAAAACCAATAACTAAAACGTTATTATTCAACTCTAAACTCTATGTAAACACGTGATACTTAATGAAATAAAACTACTGCGTGATCATTCTTGGCTCACAATATACAGTGCACGGCGGATTTACCTAAAAACTAAGGGGTGAAATAATAGCGGGTAGAATATAATTTATACACTACACTAATTTGTATTGTGATTCCTTCCTTGGAATTTGCTAAAGAATATTTGATAGTCAGGCACAGGAAACATAAGTGTTTAAACTCTTGGGCCGATGTTTCGTCTTAATTATTTTCAAATTTCTTCAGGGCTATAAAAATACATATAGCAATTAACTATATATATAATTTTTTAATTAATTAATGAAAAATACAACTAGACCATACATCTTAATTAATTAGTTAAATATAAAATTATCAAATTAAAACATTACGAAGAAGAAAAAAATAACAATTACCTAATTCCTAGTTGGTAGATTGTGGAAATGTTTAAATGTTTAGATATTAAACTGTTAATAATTCAAGTATAATCAAACGTTTGTACACTCATTTTGTTTTTTAAAAAGGCTTATTTGTAGAATTACAACTATCGATATGAGATTTTATATTAAATTGAACAGTAATTCGGAATTTTACCGACGATAGTGATTCTCTGAAATGACGCGTCCTTGCCCAACTCCATCTGACTTATAGACTGCCTCTTTGTGCGCTCGCAATTGGTTTTAACAAGTTGTACTGCCGATGTTTTGTTAGGACGAATACAGTAACACCTCCCTACTTAGTTGGAAGTTCGTAGCCAAGGGTGAGAATTGACAAGAGCCTGAATTTTTATTTCTGTAAAACTTAAGCCAAATGGATTAGGTTATAATGCCTAATATTGCTATAAGGCCAAGGAGAGATACTCCAATCTTGGTTCCTAAATTATTAGTTTTTATGGTGTATAAATCTCGAAGTAGATTTTCAAAAGACAACTTGATTTTATTGAATCGTGCCCATTGTATTTGATTCAGCTTAAGGTCTTTGCATTTTAGTTATGAAATGTTTTCCTTCAACGTTGACAGAATCATGGCATGTATTTGGAATTCCCTGTTAGGAATGTGTGACAGGTGTGTCTTCATTAGTTCTTGATATCAGATGATGCTGCAATTGCTGCTGAGCTGGATAAGGGTTGTTCCAGCAACTTGCCTTTTCTTCTTTTTAGTCACAGAAGGTTATCAATACCTCCTGCTTTGGAAGTGATAAGTTCCGTATAGATTCGTACATACATTGTTTTTTTTTATATTCATGTCTTCGCACAGGAATTTCTGTTCGTTGATCGGTTTACAGAATTTTTTCATGGAAATATACCTTTTATTATTTTCTGCTAGTAAGGGTTTATGTTCTTTAGGATTTTTGGGTAGCCAATGGTAATTTTTTCATGGAAATATACCTTTTATTATTTTCTGCTAGTAAGGGTTTATGTTCTTTAGGATTTTTGGGTAGCCAATGGTAAATTGAGGAATTAGATAAAGGTGGTAAAATTGGTAGGTAAGTAATTCACAGATAGGCCTTAATAGCTCAGATTTTTGACAGGACATAGATGTTCATTTCTTCAATTGGTAGTGGCAACTTTTGTTTTGCAATATTTTGAAGTTCCTCTAGTAGGATTTAGTTAGCCAACATGGTAGGGTACGGTGAAGGTTTTTGCCGTTATTAACTTTTTCAAAAGCATGTTGATTGTAGTAATACTATTAGTTAGCTGCAATGTCTTTATTCATAAGTTTAGCCTATAATTGATGTCAATTGCGAATATGCTTTAATTTCTAATAGCCTGACCTGATTGTAATATTCTTGATTTTATCCTTAGTTGGTTATTTACCAGATTGTTACTACTTTATTTGTATTCGTTAATTACAGCCGTGGAAAGTGAAATTTGTTCCTGTTGTGTTTCTATGACTTTTGAGTGTCGCTAAGCGCCTTGATGGGTATATTATAACGTTCAACATCTTCTTGATCCAAATTTCCAGTAATTGCTTTCCTAAGAAGTTGAGGGCTTCTCGTTTAGTTCTTATGGTGGGCATCGCTTACCACCAGTAGTCATTCATTAACTCTTGGCATTTAAAGGTGGTAATATTCCAGTTAGTTCTCTTTTGACTCGTTTATTATCTAATAAAGTTCTTGACATTTTGAAATAAAACAACAAAACCATTATTATTCATCTGCCTAATGACGCCACTGTGTGGCGAAACATGTTGCAGTGTTCAACAATAAAAGTGAAACCCTCCCAAATGTGTTTAATTCAATTTCTTGACATTTTTTATTCGTGTGCTCTATTTTCGTAAATAAGGGTTGTACGTCATATTAGGATGCGATTGTCCATGAGGATAATATGTTTAAAACTATTTCTAGGTAGAATGGAAACAGTACTTATCTAATTGGTAATAATTTGTATACTTGAAGCCATAAATTTGTAATATACGTTAATGTGGAGAAATGGCTCGAGCACAAATTTATGGGGCCAAAATATGATGATTTAACACAACATATCTGTATCCAAAAATTTACTGTTAAGCCGGAAATTGTTCAATTGTTTTTTATTTCTTTTGTTTATAACAATTGAACACTTCATTCGGTTTGAATGAAATTTATTACTAATAACTATCATAATATAATACATATTTTATATTATTATGGACAGTAGTACCACGATTTAAAAACAAAAATATTTTTTATTGGTGCATCCAACAAAAACTAAAAAATATTAAATAAAAGAGCATTTAATTTAAAAACTTTTTTATCTCTTAATAATATTTCATATCTTGTATGGTTTTTGCACAAAAAAATAAAATATATTTTAAATAAAACTATAATGGCCACATCACAATGTTTATAATTAGGTTCTATATATAAAATCTTTGTCTCGTTAAATAACGTTGTGTGGCTTTGATTTGGTAAATTAGCCACTTGGTAGTTGTAGTAGTGTTAACGGTGGGCGGAGAAGACGTCCTGGTGACGGACGCAAGGAAGTAGCACCTACGGTACTTTCTGGAACCAATACGCGCTGGAGGCGGCACAGGGGTCCCTGGTGAGGCTCACCATCGATTAACAGCCGCAGGCTTCGATTAAACAGTTTCTCATCTGTGCTACTTGCTTGAGCTTTCACGCCACGTCAACGTATGGGCACCGGCTAGCTGTGATAAAAGTAAAAGAAGAGAAACATGTGTAAATTAAATACATGGCCAAGAGAAGAAGAATATATATTATAACAGAAAAAAAGATATAGAAAATATACAATATACACAAGAGGAAGAGTTTTGAATCGGCGAAGCCGACCAGGCTGACCACCGCAGCTGATGGCAGACGACTAATAAAGTGCGATGGTCTGGGCCTGGTTTTCTTCGGTGATCCTTATTCGGTCACGTAGGCCCCGCAATTCCGGGAACAGGTAATGATCCTCTTCGCAGAAAAGGGCCCGTCCTATTGTTCCGCACTGGCACCTGCACATTTTGGAAAAGTATCTCGTTTGGATTATTTCAATAATGCGGAGTTTATGCAAATTATTATTAGGAGCAATGGGTAGCTCATAAAATGGATTAAAATATAATTACGCATTTGTTACCACGTTCAGGTAAACGCCGGTAACAGTAGTACACGTGTGTGATATTAACAAAGTATAGATTTATTTATTGTCTGATTTAATGGGTGTCAGCTTCACTTCTGCTCTTGTTCAGTGGATAAAGCATATGAAACAATACCAGGTTTTAGTTGCCGTTAAATATATTGTTGTTTTCTACGTTTAGTGTTTACTTCTATTGTAAATCACTCAAAAATACCTTATAATTGTAGGTTTTTTGATGTAGAGATATGCACATTAATCTTGGGAGCCTTAAGAACTTAATTAATTAATTGATTGTGGAATTCTGTACCTTGGCCGAAACTACTTTCTTCTGAGATTCCAAAACTCGTGAAATATTGTATTAGAACTATTTTGCTCAAATATTTGCTGTTAATTTTGATTGCTGGTCTGATTCTTAAAAATTATTCTATAAGGGTTAAGTATTTTCTAAATGAAATTGAGAATACATCAGCGTAGACTTTTTCGAATGGTGTATTTTGTGTATTGGTGATTGGTAGTAATGGTATTTCCGGATGTGTTAGTTCGCTAATTTTTAGGTGTCATATTCAGCGATATAATGCTTTATTGGAAAAATTAAAGAAAAAAAATACCTGAAAACCACACTTTCATATCACTCGATGTGACATCGACAGCTACACTATATACAGGGTGTCCCGATAATGCGGGGAAATGGCTGGACCATAGAACTGCTATAGTAAATGGGTCGTCACTAAACCAAGACGCACCAACCATTGAGAAAGAATTTATTAAGGCATGGATATGCCTTGCTAGTGATTTATCAGAACAGAATCCAGGACAAGGAAGAAAATAAAAACTTATCTCTTTTACTCTTCTAGGAAGTATGCTTAATTAACAGGACGAGAAGGACAATTAAATATCCGCAAATAAATGGTAGGGTAAAAAGTGACCTTAAACTTTATATCTACATTGTTACTTTAAGTTTGACTTGTCATTGGCAGGAGTCGCTGTGAAAGTTTATGTGAGACGCAAAATAGAATATCGATGACCAAGGATGCTTCAGAATTTAATGAACTAGTAATAAACGAAGCAACATGGCAATGTGAAAGATAAACTAGCATGGTTGTTATATCCACGACGTCGATGTCAATGTTATAAATTGCAAAATTATAAGCGAGGAATAAATTATATAATAGATTAACAAAGTGGTATTTCTAACGGTTTTAAAAATCATCCCTTTATAAATAATGAGTTATTTTGATCTATTGTAATTAAAAATAAATTCACTTCAATTACCCATTCCCAATACTAAATAAAGAAATTCTAAGCCAGTTAGTTAGTGCCCCGGACTAACGGAATGGTCGCAGGTTATTAGATTATTCTTTTTGTTTTCTAGAGTTAGTTCGATACATGCACACATTTATCAGAACATTGTTTTAATAAATCTTAGTAGTAACATATATTTATTGGCAAATTTTTTATATGTTTACATTGGAATAATGAATTACGTGTTAATGTATTAATTTGTCAAAAGGCCAGAGGTCTTTCTGCCTTATAAATCTTATTTATTGATACAATTATTTAAGTGGCATATTTCACTAATTTCAATTAAATATCTATTGGTATTATTTCACTAATTTCAATTAAATATCTATTCGTATTATTATTAGTTTATTTACTTATATAACAAAGATCCTGAGAGAGTCATTGGTGTCGTGACAACTGTTAATTTTTTTATTCTATAGTAATTATATTAAAATCTGCATTTATTAAATTTACTTTTCACTTTTTCTTATTACATCTTACTTCATTACCAGTAAATATCTTAAATTAATGAAGTGTTATTAAGTTTCTCGCTTTCTTTTCCCGTCGAGAAAATCAGACATATAATGTTCCTCTTATTTCAGATCTTATTACTTAAAACGGAATTGCTTTTTCTAACTTTGCTCAAACTTATTTTTTCTGTTGTTTCTCGTTAATATCTCCTACATTTTTTATGAATTTCGTCATAAATCAATTAATTTATTCTATTTATTGAGCATAAGAGTAATCTAGATTAAAGCAAAAATGCAATGTATTTATAGTTGGTTGATAGACAATTATAATTATCATAATAATAATAATATTTATTTGCAGTACCTACACTGTAATAACATTTATTTGACCAATAATAATATGAAAAAAAACAATTTTCATTTCACTACATATTATTTATGCAAGTTAGAAACTCACCTGTTCTATATGGTTCTAAAATACATAATAACTCAAATTTGAGTGGAGCAACTAGAGTATGTGCAGAAAATTGATCTTTAGAAGTACATAAAAATTTAGTGGATTCCTATATATGGATAACAGGAACTGTTAATATGCCTAATCTCTGGAATATTCCTTTATAGCTGGCAGTTTTGTTTCATTTGACATATTATTTTGATTGCAAGTTTCGGAGCTACTAACACTGAATGGGATTTTGAACTGCTGCCCCAAAATATAATACCATACTTCAGGTATGAATAATAATGGGCATAGTAAAATACTTTTAATATATATTTATTCATATTTTTAGCTAGAATTTTTAAACCACAACGGAATCTGCTGAGTTTAGATTATTAATATGCTGTCTGGAAGTTAGCGTTTCATCAAGGGTAATTCCGAGAAACTTGGCACTATTTGTGAATGTAAAATAAGTGTCATATAATTGTATTTACTTGGCGTACTTGTGGACTAAATGGTTTAAATAAAATAGTGTTACATTTATCCACGTCTGTATAAACCAAGCTTGGATGTTCTTCATAATGTTGTTACCATTATTAATGATATTTACATAAGTCTTGCCAAAAAGTAATACATTTGCAGCATAAGCATCTGCTGTTGTTGTAGACGTAATGTTTGATATATAATTTAAATTAATAATAAACAAAAGTGAACCAAAATACTACCTTGAGGAATGTCCATATCAATTTTAACTGTGTCAGATATAGAATTATTAGTAGCATTATTAATTTTTACAGATTGATTACGAGAATGTAGATATGATTTCAACCAATCATATTGCCATATTGGTATAACTTATTGATTTAAAGCCGTGTGAGTACATGTTGAATCTTATTAAGTAAATTTGATTTTGAAACAAAAAAAAAATAATCGGTGTGACATTTTGATTTATAATATTTTTAAAAATATACTTATCGGTCGTTTTAAAGAATATATTCAAACACGACAAAAAATAAAGTATGTTTGAAAACTATATTTTTTGTCGTGTTTGAATATTAAACTTAAGTAAAAACTAATGCAAAAATAAATCAATTTAAATCAGAGAATAATAAAGCAAATAAGTGTACATACTTACAAGGAGTAGAAATTTAATAGAAACAACATGTACTAATATCATGCAAATTTAAAATTTAAAAATTTACGTTAGTTTGCTTCTTGTTTATGAAATGTATTCATTTGTATTTCAAATGTAATTATCTGTTTTTGTATAATTTGATTCACAAAGATAATGCAGGTTTTAGTAAAACTTTCTTTCTTTATAATTAAAGCTATATTCAATACTAAATATTTTACACCATAAAATTCCTAGAACAGGCTTTTAATCTCGTGCTGATACCGTTTATATATAAAATGTTAGAAAGGAGTCTTAACAAAATTATATATATATATATATATATATATATATATATATATATATATATATATATATATATATATATATACAGGGTGAGTTTTTTCGATGTTCTCTATGGGAATCTCGGAAACTATAAGAGATAGAGAAACGGTTAAATGGGGAAAGAAGTGTAGATTAACGAGACGAATAAAATTCCACTTTCAAAGTTTTCAAAAAAGCCAAGGGTAACAAGATATTTTGAAAAAAGTAAAAAGTGTCAATTTTTTCAAATGAATATATCTCGGTTATTATAACAGATAGAAAAAAAAACTGTGAAGGACAAAGTTTTAGATAATTTTATGTAGATTAATAAAAAATAATCAAAAATTTTTTATCGCCATTATTTTTCGAGATATGATGCAAACTTACATTTTTTAAATGGAAACCATAGCTATGGCCTCATTTAAAAGGTAATTTTTTTCTCTTTAATCCAATATGACATACGACATAGTTATTTCTAAAAATAAGTGAGTGATAGTCATTTTAAATTTTATTATAAATAAAAAATGGGTAGCCATGAAAAAGATGAAAGTAAAACAATTGCAGTTGTTTATAATAATAGCAATATTGTAATTATTAGTTCTACAAAGTTAAATAAAAATGGAAAACCAGCATAAGTATAATAATTTTGTAATTATCAAATGGCCTTCTATATGTGGTATAAACCCATTTTTCAAGAGGATAATACGTTTCTTACAAAAATATTATGAACAGATGAATCGCGATTCACTAATTGTGGTATTTTTAATCGCCACAATGAACATAGATGAACTTGAGAGAATCCACGAGAAGTTTCACAGAGGAAACTACAAATTAAATTTGGGTTTAATCCATGGTGTGTTTGGATTAATAATTCTCGGTCCATATATTTTTGAAAGCTCACTAAGTGAAACTGATTACTTTCAATTTTTTTCAGAAAACATTTGAAGATACGCTCGATTGTTTAAATTTATCATTACAAGCAAGATTAAAATGGTTCCAATATGACGGTGGTCCACCTAATAACATGTTGGCTTCACAAATTATTTAAATGATGCTTTTCCTAACTCATAAGTGGGAAGAAATAAACCAATCCCAGGGCCACCTAGATATCCCGATCTGCGCGCTTTAGAATTGTTTCTGTG